>JACEEZ010007553.1:0-20281 GCA_016584305.1 Chionoecetes opilio
TTTTTTTCCCAAATCAATTTGGGGCATACCCGGGGGCCGTCGCCTCGCCCCCCTACAACGCCATTCCCGGGGGTCCCACGCGCAATTCCCATGCGGCCCCTTTCCCATCCAAGCGCTCTCGACAAGAACTCAATTGCCCCAGCCACGAGCCTTGTGCGCGCCCCCTTGGCCTCCTCCACCCCGGGATTGTCTCCTACGATACAACCCGATGGGAAGGATCGGTTTCAGGGTACAGTGCCACATGCCCATATAGCCAAAGTTGGCGCTGACGGACTATGCAGGTAATAGGCCTCGATTCAGTCTCACGGTGCACCATCGCTGATTTGACACGAAATCATCCCAGCGATACCCCATGATTCTGCGAAGACACTTATTACCAAAGGCATTGATTCTTCTCTTCAAGTCACTATTTAGTGTCCATGTCTCACAACCATAGAGTAGGACAGGGATCACAAGCGACTTGAAGATCCGGATCTTTGTCCCCTGCACGGGTACCGACAACGCCAATACTCCCGCTGAGCGAGTCCATAACACCGTGGGCTATGCCCAATCCGTCGTAAGACTTCTTGACGTGACCCGCCGTCATTATGGATTTGCGCTACCAAGGTATGTAAAACTTTCCAAGATCTCAATGTCCTCGCCACACCCCCGAACAGACTGTACTGCTTAAATCTAGTAAGTCTCCAAATACCTGGACCTTTGTCTTGAGCCAGGAGACCTCAAGTCCCAAAGGCTTTGCCTCCTCGTGCAGCGCCTCGAGACCCCTCACCAGGACCTCCACGACTCAGCAAAGATTACTGCATCTCGGCAAAAACAAGATCAGTGATCTTGGTGTTCCCGACGGATGCTCCACAATCACTTTGATCTACAACCTTGCCCAAATACCCAGTCCATACAGCGTTGAAAAGTGATGGGGAAAGGGACCCCCCCCCTTGCCTCACTCCTGTATTCACAGGAAAGAAGCTGGATACACCTGCCCCACACTTCACAGCACTCTCAGTCCCAGAATACAGACCAGTTATCAAACCAATAGTCCTTGCAGGGAAATTTCCCCGAAGTCGCAGAAAAATCCCAGAGTGACTCACATGCACTAGTCAAACGCCTTCTTGAGATCAACATAGGCTGCAAACATCCCCGTCGAAACTCACGTCGGCGTTCCACCAGGACACGAAGCGCTAGGATACGGTCCGTTGTTGACTTACCAGGCGTGAACCCAGACTGCTGAGTCTCTGATGCTTCACCAGATGACTGCGAATTCGTGTCAGCAATAGATGGGCAAGCACTTTGCCTGGTACGCTGAGCAAATGTAATACCGGGGGTAATTGTTGCATTCCTGACGGTCCCCTTTCCCTTTCCAGATAGGGACGACCAGCCCCCTTTTCCAGTCAGAGGAATGGTACCTGATTGCCACACGGCAGTCAGGACAGCATGCAACCCGCGGATCATGGCCTCACCCCCAGCTTTGAGGAGCTCCGCAACTGATATTACAACACCATCTGCCTTTCCACCCTTCAACCTTTGCTACAGCCTCTCTGACTTCGTCAAGAGAGGGTGCGGTTTCGTCAATGGGAAAGGGTAGGCATCCACTGCCTGTAACCCCCGTGGTGTGAAGCTGTCAGTTTGGAGGTCCCCGGAACAACTGCCCAAAGTACTCAGCCCAACGAGCCATCTGCCCATCCATGTCCGACACGAGGGCCCATCTGCTGTTCGAATAGCACTCGCGCCGAGAAGGAGACTTGGAACGGAGCTTTTTTCAGGGCTCGGTAGGCGGTCGGAGGTCATTAGCGTTCAAATGACCCTTGACATCCTCAGCGAGACTCCTGACATCCCTCTCCTTGTCTCTCCTCCGGAGGGTTCTAGTCCGGCGTGACAGAGCCCTGTGCTGGTCCCGGTTTTCCCAGCCAGCCTGGCAACGCGACTCTCCTCGATTTTCTCCCACGTCTCCGTCGAGACAAAACCACGCCTTGACCTCGGGCGCTCCCCAATACACCCCTTTGGGCAGCCTGTAGAGTTTCACGTTTAAAGGTACCCCCACAGTTTCTACAGGATCCCCGAGAGCACCGAGCACATCAAACTGATTTGAGACAGCCACCACATACTCATGAGCACAGGGTCAAGTCTTCAGTTTCTCAAGATAAAACACAGTATGTTTAAACCTCTTGAGATTCTTCTGGACTTGACATGGCCGTCCGGTAATACTCAATCATCATCATTGGGGCATACGCCGGGGGGCGCGTCGCCTCGCCCACCCTAAGACGCCACTCCAGGGGGTCACCACGCGCGAGTTCCCATGCAGGCTCCTTTCCCAAACGAAGCAGCTCTCGACAAGAAACATCAACTTGCCCCAGCCACGAGCCTTGTGAGCGCCCCCTTGGCCCCCTCCACGCCGGATGTCTCTTACAGATACAACCCGATGGGAAGGATCGGTTTCAGGGTAGAGTGCCACATGCCCATATAGCTGAAGTTGGCGCTGACGGACTATGCAGGTAATAGGCCTCGATTCAGTCTCACGGTGCAATCGCTGATTTGACACTGAATCATCCCAGCGATACCCCATGATTCTGCGAAGACACTTATTACCAAAGGCATTGATACTCTCTTCAAGTCACTATTTAGTGTCCATGTCTCCCCAACCATAGAGTAAGACAGGTATCAAGCGACTTGAAGATCCGATCTTTGTCCTTCTGCACAGTACCGATAAAGCCAAATACCCCCCCGTTTAGCGAGTCCATAACACCGTGGGCTATCCCAAATCCGCCGTAAGACTTCTTGACGTGACCCCCGTCATTATGGACTGCGCTACCAAGGTATGTAAAACTTTCCAAGATCTCAATGCCCCTCGCCACACCATAAACAGACTGTACTGCTTTATCTAGTAAGTCTCCAAACCCTGGACCTTGTCCTGAGCCAGGAGACCTAAAGTCGCAAGGCTTTGTCTCCTGGGTGCAGCGCCTCGAAGCCATCACCAGGACCTCCAGCGACTCAGCAAAGATTACTGCATCATCGGCAAAACAAGATCAGTGATCTTGGTGTTGCCGGACGGATGCTCTACAATCACTTTGATCTACAACCTTGTCCAATACCCAGTCCATACAAGCGTTGAAAAGTGATGGGGCAAGGACGCACCCTTGCCTCCCCCCTGTATTCACAGGAAAAGCTGGATACACCTGCCCCACACTTCACAGCACTCTCAGTCCCAGAATACAGACCAGTTTCTCAAACTAATAGTCCTTGCAGGAACCCCGGGCAAAGTCGCAGAAGATCCCAGAGTGACTCACGATGCACTGAGTCAAACGCCTTCTTGAGATCAATATAGGCTGCAAGCATCCCCTGTCGATACTCACGGCGGCGTTCCACCAGGACACGAGCGCTAGGATACGGTCCGTTGTTGACTTACCGGCTCTGTTGACCGAGACTGCTGAGGCCCTCTGCTGCTTCACCAGATGACTGGGGAATCCGTGTCAAGCAATAGATGGACAAGCACCTTGCCTGGTACGCTGAGCAGTGTAATACCGCGGTAATTGTTGCATTCCTGACGGTCCCCTTTCCTTTCCAGATAGGGACAAACCAGCCCCCTTTTCCAGTAAAGAGGAATGGTCCCTGATTGCCACAACGGCAGTAAGGACAGCATGCAACCCGCGGATCAGGGCCTCCCCCCAGCTTTGAGGATTCCGCACTGATATTACAAACACCAGCTGCCTTTCCACCCTTCAACTTTGCTACAGCCTCTCTGACTTCGTCAAGAGAGGGTGCGGTTTCGTCAATGGGAGGATGGGCATCCACTGCCTGTAACCCTGTGGTGTGAAGTTTGCTCATTTGGGGAGGGTTCACCGTGAACAACTGCCCAAAGTACTCAGCCCAAAACGAGCCATCTGTCCATCCATTCCGACACGAGGCGCCCTCTGCTGTTCGAATAGCATTCGCCCGAAAAGGAGACTTGGAAGGGACTTCTTCATGGCTCGGTATTTCGGGTCGGGGGTCATTAGCGTTCAAATGACCCTTTGACATCCTCACGAGACTCCTGACAAAACCTCTCCTTGTCTCTCCTCAGGAGGGTTCTAGTCCGGCGTGACAGAGCCCTGTGCTGGTCCCGGTTTTCCCAGCCAGCCTGGCAGCGCGACACTCCTAAATTTTCTCCAGCGTCTCCGTCGAGACAAAACCACCCCTTTTGACCTCGGCGCTCCCCAATACACTCCTTGCAGCCTTAAGTTTCACTTTGAAGGTATCCCCATTCTACGGGGTCCCCGAGAGCACCGAGCACATCAAACCGATTTGAGACAGCCACCACATACTCATGAGCACATGTCAAGTCCTTCAGTTTCTTAAGATGAAACAAGTATGGTTACCTCGTGAGATTCTTCTGGACTTGACATAAAAGCTTAAGTGTACAACAACAAGTCTGTGATCTGTTCAAAGAACTCAGCACTCCGGAAACCCTGCAGTTCTGGAGGACCCTCCAACGAGTACTAACGAGGCTGTGGTCGATCTCCTTAGCTACCCCCTCCGGCATTACTATACCATGTCAGGGGTGCAGCTCTGGCCTCTGATCCCAAGAACCTGCAATTCTCAACCTTCTGGATCTTGCAAAGTTCAGAAGCAGAGAACTGTTGGTGTTTCTGGTACCGGAGCCAGGGGGACCAACACATAACTCGTATACTCAAGTAAAACCCAAATTCTCGGCGAGACAAAAACCGAAATTCTCACCAACGGACTTTTCAAACGACAGTTCCACTTCTACTAATAGATGAAAAGGATAAATAAAGGGTTTTTTCATTGTTTATTTTGACACAACATTTTTTGAGGGCATTTTTGGTTTCTATTAGTATTGATATGTTAATAATACTTTAGCTCTTGTTTTTGGCAGAAATGAAGGTAAGGATTTGTTTTACCTACGCATCATATCTACCTTCTGGAGGGCTATCATTTCAGCTTCAGCACGTAGTGGAGATTTCTACTTCCGAAAGAACAAAAATTTAATACTAGGAAACAAGGTAAATTTTTTACACTAGGCCCCGAATTCCCTACACGGGAGTGTGCTTTCGGCTACCTTAATGGATTCTAAGAAAATCAAAGAGTTTTTCCCGTCGTAAATCATTACTTGTGGATATATCAAATGTTTTTAGTAAGAACGTATAGGACATATGAAATTAACAACCTAACCCCACCTTTAATTCACTAACCTAACCTAATTTAACCTAACCCCCAGCTTTATACTCACTAACTTAACTCCACCTTAGATTCACTAACCTAACCTAACTCCAGTTTTAAACCTTTTAACTAAAGCCAAATCCTCATTGAAAAGTGTCCGCGGCAAGGGAAAAAAAGCAAGGCGATGCAGGTCCCCAAAAGGAAGAGTGAGACGCACGTAAACACTTGTCTTTCTCCTCCCTATAAATAACAGGTATTATTGTAGTGTTGCCCCCTACTCCCCCCTCTTCCCCAAAACAAGTTTGGGGCCTTGGGGGGAATGTGGGATATTTTTGGGTGGGGTACAAATGTGCGTTGCAAACACATCTTTATTGAGTTAGGTAGTGGCGTAAATATTTCCCTAGATCTAGGAAAATTGACTGGATTTCTTCAAGTCAAGAAACGTGTGGGCCTGCTGACGATCCTCACAAACAGAATGACCGGGGGTTTTCGAGTCCACCCGACCCTCCCCAATCCCCCCCACTAAGAAGTAAGGTAAACAAAAATTAGGTTACGGGGTGTCGAGGGGCCCCTTTAGGTTAGGTTAGATTATCGGGTGATTTCGCTAAGTTAGGATAGATTATCGGGTGTCGAGGGTGCAGAGCCCTCGCTAGGAGGTTAGGTTTAATTTGTTTAGATTAGGGTTTGATTACGAGGGGGGCCTCGTAGTCTCGGAGCTTGAAGGTTAGGTAAATTTCCTATATCTAAGGAAAATTTTCCATAGGTAATTTTGACTCCTACACAACTCCAAAAATACGTGTTTTCGACGCATTATTTAGTCCCCCCCCTCAAACGCCGCATTCTCCCCAGGGTTTTCCCCAAACTTGTTTAGGGCAAAGGGGGAGAGTATGGGCAAACGCTAGAAATGTACCAAATAACATCATATTTCCAATGTAATGGCGGAAGGGTGACGGAAGGATATACACAAGGTAAAACCCTGTGTAAGGGGAAGGAGAAAGGAAGCAATAGCCAAGGAGGAAGTGATGATCAGGCAGAGATACAGCATTATACGTAGCTACAGATACGGCAGTATATCTACCTAGCTATGTATACTGCCGTATCTGTCTGGTCATCATCCCTCCATGGCTTTTGCTCCTTTCTCCTTCTTTACTACGTGTTTACCTGCTGTGTTTTCCTTCCGTCACCCTTCTACCATTACTTTTGAGATACAACATGTTATTTATAGGGAGGAGAGAGACACGTGTTTACATCGGTCCCGCGTACAACTTTCCTACGGGGTGTCATTTACACGTATATATGATTAATCATTTAAAATTGCTTTATTTTCAGTTTCGTAAAGGGTTTTCACATAATTTATTCTCATATTTTACTGATTTCAAGCGCTATTTCATGATCTAAGAGACATTTTTAAAGGTAATGTAAGTGCTACGTTTTTGCGGGAAGTTATGTCAGCAGGAACTGCTAGACCCATAGCATATGGCGGAAATCTGCTCCATAGCATAGAGATCTTATGGCAACTTATGTTATTCGAACCTTATGGGAATCCCATAGCCTTATTATAAATACCGGGCCAGGTGTGTATATGTGTGTATGTGTATATGTGTGTGTGTATGGTGGTGTGTGTGTGTTTGTGTTTGTGGGGTTTTGTGTGGGGTGTGTGTTGTGTGTGTGTGTGTGTGTGTGTGTGTGTGTGTGTGTGTGTGTGCGTGTGTGTGTTCGTTTGTGTGTGGGGGTGTTTTGTGTGTGTGATTGTGTGTGTGTTGTGTGTGGGGTGTGTGGCGTGTGTGTGTGTGTGTGTGTGTGGGGTGTGACTGTGTGGTGTGTGTGTGTGTGTGTGTGTGTGTGGTGTGTGTGTGTGTGTGGTGTGTGTGTGTGTGTGTGTGTGTGTGTGGGGTTCAGGGGTTTTTATAATTGTATTAAATATTTGTACGTCCCTTATTCATCTCAATTTTTGCTTTCCCAAACCCCCAAAATAGAATCATCAGCGTGTAATATACAGAGTGGGGTAATGTGTCTTAAGTAAACCTTACACTCTTCCCACGAAATTTCCTTGTTCTGATTGGTTTTAAACACTCACTGATTTTGGAAGGAAGTAAAAGAGTGAAAATGTAAAAATGTATTACTCCCAATATATTTTCTGCCCTTTACCTTTATCGTGATGGAACATTAATTCAACCTAACATGGGGGGAATTGAGAGAGGAATAAAGACCCGGTTTTTATATCACTTTTTTTTTTAAATATTCAAGCCATCTTTTTAAACTGCTATCAAACATTTAACATGAAGAGGATTGGCTTCCTGCTCGTCCTTAAAGGCGCAAAATATTTTTATGTACCCTTTTTTTTTTTTTAAAATGGGATGCAGTCAGTATCCACCGTAATTCTTTTTTTCGTAAACTGAGTAGTGTCCACCGTAATTTCTTTTTTCTTAAACTGAGATGAAGTGTCACCGTTTTTTCGTTTTTCTTAAACTGGGATGAAGTGTCCACCGTAATTTTTTTTTTTTTAACTGGGATGAAGTGTCCACCGTAATTTTGTTTCTTAAACTGGATGAAGTGTCCACCGTGATTCCTTTTTTTCTTAAACTGGGATGAAGTGTCCACCGTGATTCCCTTTTTTTTTAAACTGGGATGAAATGTTTCACCGTAATCTGATACGTGACAGCGATAAACATACTCGACTTACATTCATTTCAAAACAAAAGTCTTTTAAGCCTGGTTTAGATTGCGTTGAAATGCTGCACCATAAATAAAGGGATTTGTTGGTTATCCTCCTCTGTGAAGGTCCTGATTTCCAAACCCAAATTCATCAGCATCAGATATTCAAAGCATTCATACGGTGGTCTTATAGTGGTGCGGAGGCCGTGGCAGAGTGGTTTAGCGCCTGAAGTGGTGAAATAGGGGTCTTGAGTTCGAATCCTGCCGGGAGTAAAACTGTCTGTAAACGTCGAGTAGCTAAAAACTACTCACAACGCTGCCCTCAACACTACCTTCGACGGTGAGTGCATAGGAGGACCAGGGGCCGCGGGGGTGAAACTCTAATCATCACAGGTGTCACTAAAACAATCCTGCTTGCGCCACCACCGCAAAAACGAACGTAAAAACCCTTTTGGCCTCGGACATTTGGCCACGGGCAAAAAGTAACCGTATCATTAATCCTTGGTCGCTAAAAAACCTAACCTAACCAGACATAAGGAACCTAACCTCAGCCTAACCTAACCCAACTTAACTTAATCTAACGGGCAAAACGTCCGTGGTCGAAAAGTCCGGGGCCAAAACCCCCCGGTTACACAAAAAAAAACATCATAACCCACCGACGGTAAGACAAAGAAAAAACAAAAAAAAAAGTAGGGGTAAGGTCCGTTAGCATCTCCTTTTGGGGATATTTCCACGCCCTTCATACTTTTTTTTTCATTTCGTTCTTGCAGGAATTGTAACATGAGTGACTTAATAGAACCAATAAGAATCCGTCTAACTTAAATTTGGGGTCATTTAAGATGCTTAGGTTTCCGGGACGATCCGTTATGTCCTTTTTTTTAATGCTTTGCGGTTTACGTAGTTGGAGAGAGAGAGAGAGAGAGAGAGAGAGAGAGAGGAGAGAGAGAAGAGAGAGAGAGAGGAGAGAAGGAGAAGGAGAGAGAGAGAGAGAGAAGAAGAGAGAAGAGAAGAGAGAGAGAGAGAGAGAGAGAGAAGAAGAGGAGAGAGAGAGAGAAGAGAGAGAGAAGAGAGGAGGGAAAAGAAGGAGAGGAGGGGAAGAGAGAGAGGAGAGAGGAAGAGAGAAGAGAGAGAGAGGAGAGAGAGAAGGAGAGGAGAGAGAGAGAGAGAGAGAAAAGAGAGAGAGAGAGAGAGAGAGAGAGAAGAGAAGAAGAGAGAGAGGAGAGAGAGAGAGAGAAAAGAAATTCAATGTACTGAGCCTAATTTAGCTCCAGCCCAAACCCAGAAATGGGCACCGTGAAAGGGAAAGGGCAATAAAAAATGTGCTGTCATCCTTTCCGGCGGCCGTGCGCGAGTGGGGAAAGGGCGGGAAGGGCGGAGGGAAAAGAACAGGGAGGAAGAAAGGGGGAAAGGAAAAGGGAAGAAAGGGAAAATTTAAAAGAAATGGTTCGGGGTGAAATCGGGGTGACAACCCCTTTTTGGGAATTGAGACGGTGTAACAAGGCTTTAACCTTTTTTCCCCTACTGGGGGCGAGGACGATTGCTGCCACTCGTAATAAAAAAAACCGATTAACTTGGCAACATTTCAGGTGCCATGAGGTCTCGGTCCGTTTTCTTTGAGTTTTTGGGAGTGTCCGACATGGCGAAGGGGGGGAAGAGGAGGAAGAGGAGAAAGGAAGAGGAGGAGCAGGAGCAAGAGAGGGAGGAAACAGATCTTATTTTCTCTCTCTCTCTCTCTCTTTTTTTCCCTCTCTCTCTCTCCTCTCTCTCTCTCTCTCTCCCCTCCTCTCTCTCTCTCTCTCTCCTCTCTCTCCCCGTCCCCTCTCTCTTCTCTCTCTCTCTCTCCCCTTCTCCTCCTCTTCTCTCTCTTCTCTCCCCTCTCTCTCCCCTCTCTCTCTCTCCTCCCCTCATCCCCCTCTCTCCTCCCTTCCTCCCCCTCTCCCTTCCTTTTCTCCTCTCTCTCTTATTTTTTTTTTGGAACCTTTAAATTTTTCAAAATCTTCGTCTTTTTTCTTTTTCCTCTCTTATTTTGTTCCTCCCTTCGGGGCCCATCAAAATATTAAAAAGGCTTATTTCCCAAAAAAAAAATTATATTCAAAATTTAACTCCCCATATGACCACCAAAACCTATTTTTTAAAACCATAGCTTTTAACCCAAAAAAATGTTGGGATAGTATTTTCTTTATAATCCAAACAAAATTTCCTATTGATAGGGTTCCAAATTTTTAATTCTAAATGCCACGGAAGGCCCCAAGAGCTGCCTTCCCCTTAAAGGGGCGCACATGGGCCCCCAACTGTTTCTGTTTAAAGGAGCCAGACAGTGGAACCACTACCGCACCACAAAAGTTTTTTCCTCAAAGCTTTTTTTAAATCAAGCTTACAACAGTTTTTTAAACAATTATTCGAAAAGTATAAGATGCTTTGAATACTATTTTTGGGTTACAGTACTTAGTTGCTAGTAGATAGGGGCCCATGAAAAATGTATGCAATGTTTTTTTTTTTTTGTTTTTTTTTGTTTATGAGTTAACAGCATTTACCTGGTGATTCTAGAATCTTACTATTTTTTTTTGTTGTTTGTTTTTTGTCACATTTTCGTAACATATAAATGTTTTTGTGATGTCTCTATGTTCTAATTCTTAGTTATGCATGCCGTTCATGATGTGATGGCAAAAATCCTTAATATATTTAATTATTGGCCCGTTTAGAGCACCTCGCTATCGGGTTAAATACTTCCCTCAATGTAATTTTATATTGTTTAAACTATTTATCGTTAACTAATTGAGACTAATAAAATTACACTGGTCAAAAAAAAAAAAAAAAAACAAACAGTTCTGGCATGAATTTAAGAACAGTTTGAGACTAATTGAGGGCTGAATTCAAATTGATCTTATATTTTCTCTAGGCACATCACGTTTTTGCGCTATAGGTATATATTCCATTTCCATGAATTCAAGAAAAAACTTTCTTTAACTGACAGTGCTGTAGTCTAGTGTGACAGTGAGTAGTGTAGCAAAAAGGGCCGGATTATATGGTTTATTTTTAATTCAGTCTCAACAAACTGGAGAATATATTCGTTTTCTTTGAAACAGGCATAACATTACCATTCCTATGATACGAAAGAAACAAAAACATTTCAACTTGCACAGCAATCCGTCCGCAGGTAGTGTTTTATTAATTGAATTTTTACATTTGAATTGAGTTATTTATTGTATTCTCCTGTTGTTTCTTTTTGTGAAACAATGCCGAAGGTGTAGGGGTTGCGGTAGCAAATTCAAGGAACAACTCAGGTAGCTAAACAAACCTTTTTCTTTTATTTGTCCGCAGGTGGTGTTGCCTGCTCTAACAATGCATCTTACATCTTCACAGAAGAAAGGGCTCAAATGATCCCAAATATTATTTGCTTACATCTGTGGAAGCTTTACTTTGAAACTCAGAGGCGCAGCATTACATGACTTTTGTATATGCGTGTATTTTGCGTACTTCAAAAGTACCACTTGGCAGACCCCACGACACGCCATTGGGCTCCGCACAAAGTGGCAAATACCTGTGTTTGTTGAGACTTTGAGATCATGGTTCTCAAGGAAAGAAGCTAAACTTAAGTTTGGAGTGCCTATGGTTGGAGAGAAACAAGCAATCATTTAGATGACTTGCTATTCTGACTTGTTCCAATGTAAAAGGTTTCAATAAGAAAAACAAGGAAAATATTTGCAATACCCAGTATCCCCCATTCAGCTATTCGACCAGTTACCCATAGTGAAGAAAATACCTGTACCAATATTTACTGAGCTTCAAAAATAAATGATGAAACAGATCTCTGCTCACTGCTCCCCACTTGAATGCAAAAAGGGGACACTACAGATATTTTCAGCCATCTGAATGAAGATTGTGACAAAACAATTCTGTTTACTCAGGTCTGTTTGAATGATTGGTTAGAGATCTTCTATCTACCAAAGAGTCTGCTGAATGTTGTGTCTTTCAAGACGCAAGAATCGAATGCTGAAAAACCGGCACAGGTGTATCATTTTATCGTTAAACAGGGGAAGAAGAAACTGCGAAGTACTGTATTGGCTTGTCTATTGTACTGGATATATGAAGGGCTACTTCTTTTTATGGGGACTGCTTAGCATATGATTAAGGGATTGGGAGGCTTTTTATTGGACAGTTCCAAAAGAAGTTTGAAATGTGTTCTGTTACACAATCGAATAAGTATGGCTCTGTACCAATAGGTCATTCCGTAAAACTTAAGAAGAATATAACAACATCAAGATTCCTAGAGAGGTTGCAATATCAGGTTTCTGGTGGTTAATTTGTGTCGATTTGAAAATGGGTTAAACTTTCTTTAGGTCAGCAAGGAGGGTACACAAATACCCCTGTTTTCTGTGTTCCTGGGACAGTAGAGTACAGCAGAGCCATTGGGTGAAAAAAGAATGGGCCTCAGCGACAGAGTGGGCATCTGGGCGATAAGAATGTCATCAATGATCCTCTAGTGGATAGGGAAAGAAGATGTTATCTTTCCTCCGTGCACATACCACTTGGATTGATGAAGCAGTCGGTCAAAGCTCTTATCCACAGTGGGAAATGCTTCAGCTATATATGTCAACTTTTCATGGTCGTTAGTGAAAGTAGAAGAAAAAGGCTGGAATAATTTGATGGTCCTCAAATAAGAAACACTAATGAGAGATCCAAATTTTCATCACATCAATGAATGAGGGACAGAAGAAAGAGCTTGGAATGCTTTTGTAATGTGGTGAAGAATTTTCTAGGGAATAAGAAAGCTATGACAACTATTGAAGAGATGTGGAATAGCTACTAAGGATGCCTGCGAGAGCCTTGGATGTAGAATGAGTATCAAAGTTCACTATTTACCAGCCATTTGGACATTAGTTTCCGGAGAACCTTGGGGATGTGAGCGAGGAACAAGGGGAGCGTTTGTCATCAGGACATTAAAAACAATGGAAGAACTGTATCAAGGCCGGTGGGACCACATATGATGGCGGATTATTGCTGGAGGCTGATGAGAGACAACCCAGAAGCTGTATATCAGAGATCAGCCAAGAAAAAAAAAAAATTCCACATTAACTGCTACTTAGCCATTGATCTGTGCACCATATATATGTATCGTTTCTATATTTCTATTTCAATTCTCGGCCAATATATTTGTTTTTAATTTTGTACATGGACTTCCGTAATCTGTGTACTTCTTGCATAAGAATATACAAAATGTATACTAAAAATCACGTGATTTTTATCTTGAAAACCTCGATAGTATAGGCTGATGAGTCATTTTCATCAGAAATTGAAAAATTGCTATATCCGAATCCTGATGTGAAGACAAAAAATTGAGTTCATATTCGTAATCAGCAGCCCAAATTCAGTTAGAATTTGTTTTAAAACCTTTTGCCAGAAAATATCGTGGTTGACCAGTGTTATCAAATTAATCTCTCTCTCAACTCTGTGCCGGTCGCTTACCATCAAACATGTGTGAATTATTGGAAGGAGGAGGAAGAAGAAGAGAAGAGGAATAAGAGGAGGAGGAGAAGGAGGAGGAGGAGGAGGAGGAGGCGGAGGAGGAGGAGGAGGAGGAGGAGGGGAGGAGGAGGAGGAGGAGGAGGAGAAGAGGTTTCCTGCTGATGTTGTGTCATGTCTGCATCGATTTATTCTGGAGACAATTCTCTATATTATCTTCCCAGGGAGGAGAAGCCAATAAGAAAACAGCGGACAAGGTCGAAGGGGCATGAACCACCTTGACGGGAGCGCCGGCGTCCACTTATCTTGAAAGCGAGATTCTGAGAGAGAGATGAGAGATAGAGAGAGGAGAGAGAGACGATGAGAGAGAGAGGAGAAAGAGAATGAGAGAGAGAGACGAGGAGAGAGAGAGAGGATGAGATGACCGAGGGCTTGGAGAGAGAGCTGAGGAGAAGAGAGGAGAGAGAGAGAGAGAGAGAGAGAAGAGAGAGGAGAAGAGTGAGAAGAGAGAAGACGAGAAGAGAGATGAGAGAAGAGAGAGAGAGGAGAGGAGAGGATGAGGAAGAGAGAGAGAGAGAGGAGACCGAGTGACGAGAGAGGAGGAGAGAGAGGAGAGAGAGAGAGAGAGAGAGCTATTGATATTGATACATTTTATTGGCCAAATTGTATATAATATAAATAAATAATCATAATAATAATAATGCAGCCAAGGTCCATTAGGCATCAGAGAGTTCGGAGGAGAAGAGAGAGAGAGAGACGAGGAGAGAGAGACGAGAGATTGGGAGAGGATAGGGAGGCCGAGGAGAGAGAGAGGGATCTGAGGAGGCGGGGGAAGGGATAGAGGGAGGGGAGAGAGACGAGAGGAGCGAAGATGAGAAGCGAGGGGGGAGACTGAGACGACGAGATGAGGAGAGGAAGCGACGAGAGGGAGAGAGGAGGAGAGGATGAGAGGGAAAGAGAGAGGAGGGACGGATGAGAGGAGGTAGAGAGAGTGAGAGAGTAGAGGTGATGAGAAGATGGCGAGAGATGAGGAGAGAGGAGAGAGAGGGATGAGAGAGTTGAAGAGGTGGTGAGAGTCGAGAGTATGAAGAGATCGAGTGAGGAGAGTGAGAGAGAGAAGAGAGAGTAAGCGACGAGAAGGAGAGAAGAGAGAGAGAGAGAAGACTGAAGGAGAAGAGACTGAAGAGGAGAGAAGAGAGAGAGGGGGGAGAGAGAGGAGACGAGAGAGAAGAGAGAGGATGGAGAGAGAGAGACGACAAGAGCGTGGGTGAGAGGAGGAGATAAGACAGGAGTGAGGACGAGAGAGATGGAGAGAGAAGGAGAGAGAGAGAGAGAGAGATACTGCTACTGATTAACTGATACATTTATTTGGCCCCGTTATCAATTACGTAATGTAAACTATATATACAATGTATATATTTAATTAAGGATCGGTCTGTTGAGGCCGGAAGCTCTTATACAGACCTGTTGCGAAACATAGTGCCGATGTTAGGTCAGATAAATTAAGGCCCGATAAATGTTTTCGCCGCGATCCCCCCCCCCCCCCCCGGATCCGATCCGATAAATACTATAACACATAAATCGATTACCTTTTAAAAAAATATACCAACGATAATTATTATATAAGCAATAGTTACATAAGATACAAAAAATTAATGTTGTGAATAAAAGTGAAATACAAAATAGAATATACGCAAATCTGGAAAGGCCAAAACGAAGGCTAATATTAACAAACCACCCAAGCATACAAAAACTAAAATACACATGATATGAACAAGGGATTATATTTATTGATCGATTTTTTTCTTTTTTCTTTATTTTTACACTTGAAAATGTTTACTATCGGTGATGTTTTTAAGTATCTTTGGCAGGCCGATTCCCCAGTTTTTACTCCCCAAACCGTAATGCTGACTGTGATGGGACGTTCTACATATAGGAATTTTTAGATCATTTGGCTTCGGCATTTGATTGTTAGACTATGAACTGAGCCAAACAACTGTCCACTTGTATCTTGTGTATAATGCTTTATGTATAAATAAGATTTGCTGGAGGGATATTACTATCAGTTCTTAATTTTAAGTAAATTTAGGTCTTTAAAGACGAGGTCTGTGTTGTGCATATCTGTGGATTGTGAAGACATTTACACTGTATAACATTTTTTTTTGAGTAATGAAAAGGGACTGTCAAGTAAAGTTTTTAAATGCTTCTAGAGAGCATTAGAGAGAGAGAGAGAGAGAGAGAGGAGGAGAGAGAGAGCGAGAGAAGAAGAGAGAGGAGAGAGAGAGAGAGAGAGAGGAGAGAGAGAGAGAGAACGAGAAGAGAAGACGAGAAGTGAAAGAGGAGAGAGAGAAGAGAGGAGGAGAGAGCCCGCAGAACGGGAAGATCGAGGGGGTGGACGATTGTGGAACGAGAGAGAGGTGAGAGATCAGAGAGAGGATGGAGAGAGAGAGAGAGAGAGGATGACGAGAGACGAGAAAGAGAGAGAGAGAGAGAGAGGAGAGAGAGAGAGAGGGAGACGAGAGAGAAAAGAGGTTGGACGCTGAGAGAGAGAGACGAGAGAGAGAAAGAGAGAGAAGAAAAGTAAAATAATGGATCTGTTTCCTCCTTCTCTTCCTCCTCCTCCTCCTCATTCCTTTTACTCTTACTTCCTCTTCCTCCCCTTCGCCATGTCGGGACACTCCCAAAAAACTCAACAGAAAACGGACTGAGAGTGGTGTAAAGTGTGGGGACAGAGTGTATCCAGCTTTTTTCCTGTGAATACAGGAGTAGAGGCAAGATGCTTCTGGCACCATCAAATTTTCAACGCTTGTATTGGACTGGGGTATTGGACAAAGGTTGTTGATCAAAGTGATTGTGGAGCATCCGTCGGTAACACCAACGACACGATTCTTGTTTTGCAGAGGATGCAGTAATCTTTGCTGAGTCGCTGGAGGTCCTGTGATGGCTCTCGAGGCACGCTGCAACGAGGAGGCAAAGCCTTTGGGACTTGAGGTCTCCTGGCTCAAGACCAAGGTCAGGTGTTGGAGAATTACTAGATGAAGAGTTTACAGTCTGTTCATGCGTGTGTGCTCGGAGGACATTGAGATCTTGGCAAGGTTTACATACCTGGTAGCCAAGTCCATAATGACGGCGGGTCACGTCAAGGAAGTCACTTTCTTACGGCGAATTGGCATGCCACGATGTTATGGAATCGCTCTGCGGGCAGTATTTGGCGTTGTCGGCTTACCGTGCAGGAGGACAACGATCGGATCTTCACAGCCCGCTTGTGATCCCCTGTCTTACTCTATGATTGTGAGGGACAGGACACTAAATAGTGACTGAAGAGGACGAATCAAGCTTTGGTAATAAGTGTCTTCGCAAGAATCATGGGGTATCGCTGGGGATGATTTTACGTGTCAAATCAGCGATTCAACCGTCAGACTGAACTGAGGCCTATTACCTGCATAGTCCGTCAGCGCCAACTTCGCTATACGGGCATGGGCACGTTACCCCTGAAACGATCCTTCCCCTCGGGTTGGTATCGTAAGAGGACAATCCGGCATGGAAGAGGCAAGGCGGGCGAACACACGGTCGTCGGGCTGGGGCCCCAAGTTGATGTTTTTGGTCGAGACTTGCTTTGGTATGGGAAAGGAGCCTGCATGGGAACCGCGCGTGGTGAACCCCGGAGTGGCGTCGTAGGGTGGCGAGTGCGACGCGTCCCACCGGCGTATGCCCCAATAAATTGATTGATTGAAAGGTCATTGAGCTAAGGCCTCTATTACGGACTTACATATAATTAATGTAAGATGACGCAGTGTGTGGCCCATCCACCCACCATGGGTTACTTGTTTAATAAACAATTGAATTTCGCTGAAAAGAAGATGAATAATAATGAATTATATAAGCAAAATTAATATTAGAATAATGATAACTGAGAATGATTTAAAAAAATGATTATAGAAATAATAATAATAATTATAATAATGAATACCCAATAACAATAGTTAATAATAGTAATACATGAATAAAAACAATAAAAAATGAATCATAGTAATAAAATAAATATCAATAAAAAAAATACATATAATAATAATAATAATATAATGAATAATATAAAGAATAATATTGATAATGATTTAATAATATTGATAATAATAATGTTAATTATTTATATAATAACAATGAGTAACAATAATTATAATATAATAATATTTGCATATGATATAATATTTTAAATAATAATAATAATAAGGATAAATGCACCTTACCAAAAACATTACTCTATGCAGTTTTCAAACTTAATCACAAAAATGAGTTTTATAATATAGGCGTCTTACCTAGGAATATAAAAAATAGAAAATATTACCGGTTTTATTCTAATTGTAATTAGCTAAATAACATCGTTTTGAGTCTGTTTTGAGGCCAGCTGTGAATTACAGTTTTTTTGTTATCATGAGGGAAGTTGGTTCCAGTGTTTAGGTTCCTCGGAATAGGGAATACCTCTGTGGGCGTTCGTCGTGAATTGTTCTACACAGTGGGGCATGAAATTATTTATTTGTCTCGTGTTACTATATCTATTACATTAAAATTACAAATTTATGAAAATGGAATGCAAGACCCGTATACAAATAAGCATGTTTGTTGTAGTGTATAAAATCTTGCAAATTTAATAATTTGTAGCTTATAAAGAGAGGGTGCGTGTGTCAAGCGTTGGATGCGAGAGAATTATTGCGTATCAACTTCTTCTGTTCAACAAAAGATGATCAATGTATGGTTTTATAAGTCCCCCCCATAACGGCACAACAATAAATCGATATGGATATGTTAAGTGAAAGATATATTTGTTTAAGACTGTCATTATTCACATGGTCTTCTAATCCTGTACATTATACCTGTTATTTTACACAATTTAGTTGTTAAAAGAATTCCCATATGAGATTCCATTTAAAGAGTTATCAAATGATGACACCTAAAAATCTTAATTATTAACTTGATTTTATAATTTAGATTATCAAATTTATATATATATACCTGGGGTGTTGTGTCATTAAAGGGATGTGGAAATCATATAATTTGTTTTAACTATATTGAGTGTTAGTTTATTGCATTTGATCCAATTTGCTACGTGATTTTATTCCGGTTTAGTGTAAAATTTTCAATTCATTAACATCTCCCAGGCAAGACGTTACCGCAGAGTGTATCCCTGTCATCTAATATATGAAAAGGGTTTTTTTAAAACCCCAAAATTCCCCTTCAAAATGATTCAAATCGACATTGGGGCCAAGCCGCTTACCACCTACGATTTTTTTGCGATTTTATGAGCCTACTCTCATTTAATTTGAATTTACAGTTCGGCTACTACAAACAGACAGGCAGACAGAAGGGCAGACACACGGTTACTCCTATTTGTAATATTAGACAAGTGCTTGTGCTTGCATCACCAAGTGGGATGATACAGGCGTGGGGCTGGGGTGAGGCAGGCATGGGGTTCGGGTGAGACAGGTGTAGGGTTGGGTTGAGGCAGGCGTGGGGCTGGGGGATACAGGCGTGGGGCTGGGGTGAGACAGGTGTGGGGGTGGGGTGAGTAGACTTGGGGCTGGGGTGAGTTAAAACTTGGGGCTGGGGTGAGACAAGCGTGGGGCTGGGGTGAGACAGGGGGTGGGGCTGGGGAATGAGACAGGCGTGGGGCTTTGGGGTGGGGACAGGCGTGGGGGGTGGGATGAGACAGGCGTCGGGCTGGATGAGGCAGGCGTGGACGGGGGCTGGGGTTTAGACAGGCGTGGGGCTGGGGTGAGACAGGCGTAGGGTTGGGGTGAGACAGGCGTGGGGCTGGGGTGAGGCAAGCGTGGGGTTGGAGTGAGACAGGCGTGGGAGTATGGGTGGGGACAGGCTTGGGGTTAGGGTGAGACAGGCGTGGGGTTGGGGTGAGACAGGGCATGGGGTTGGGGTGAGACAAGCGTGGGGCTGGGGTGAGGCAGGCGTGGAGCTGAGGTGAGGAGGCAGGCGTCGAACTGAAGTGAGATAGGCGTGGGGGGGGGTTGGAGGCAGGCACGGTGGTGGTAGTTGGTCTATCCAGAGGCACTTTTGACCAGTGACCAACGCCCAGCAACAAAAGATTGGAGTTTGCACTAACATTGTTGTCTAATAAAATTTACTACAAAACACCAATACATGGGTCCGAAGTGTAATGCCCGTATTCAGGAGAGATTTGGATGAGAATTATTATCAAAATAATTCCGAGTTATGTCCGTAAGCAGATCAATCTTTTAGTTTCTCGGGTGAGTCATCGTCCTTCCTTCTACGCGCCATTTTTTATCTTCCTCCTTCCTACCCGCCATTTCTTTTCTTCCTTCCGTCCTTCCTTCCCTCCCCCCCCCGACATTCGGTTGCGAGTCAACATTCGTGGAATACTTATTTTGCGATCAGTGATAATTAATGGATTCAAAACTTTTCATCTTCCCCTCACCCTGCTATCACATCAAGGAACACTCCTAGATTCTTAATGTCTTTCAAAATAGTCCCCATAGTGACAGATCACGTTCATAAATGGATTGTGTTAGTAAAGTTATTCGCTAAAATTGAAAGTTACCAAATTTCTATACAAACTTCCCCTACCCTCCGCTCCAAAAGACGCGTTCGGACCTTTGAAATGAAAAGAAATCACACCCTCCTCGGATATTAGATTAAACATATTAAATTCTTCTATATCAAAGTAACAGGACGTATTTTAGGCAAACCCTTTTTTAGGTACACGAGTTTCATTATTCAATTAGTTTATTTGGGATTATAAGCTATTCATTAGAGGCCAAGTCCCGAGTATTCAAACAATTCCCCTTTTTTTGCCGCGGGGTCTTGGTAACCCCCGACGGGAGTCTCACTTCAACTCTCCCGCAGGTAAGACGTACCAAGTTTTTGCTCCTATTTCCCCCCCCCCCCTCATTTCCTTGTTATAATATTGTTATCTATATTTCCCAAAAATGGGTACCGTGTTTAGTTTTCACTAACGAAAGGAGGCCTGCCCCATCTTGTAAGTTTT
>JACEEZ010007554.1:7500-12500 GCA_016584305.1 Chionoecetes opilio
GCATCAAATATCAGGCAGTAAGCAGCAAGGGGTTAAAATGATGCCTGTGTTTACCTGATACTAAGGTTAACTATGATAAAATACAGCTGCCATTAAGAAGAAGTGTAGTATTCCCTTCTCCTGGCATCAAATATCAGGCAGTAAGCAGCAAGGGGTTAAAATGATGCCTGTGTTTACCTGATACTAGGGTTAACTATGATAAAATACAGCTGCCATTAAGAAGAAGTGTGGTATTCCCTTCTCCTGGCATCAAATATCAGGCAGTAAGCAGCAAGGGGTTAAAATGATGCCTCTGTTTACCTGATACTAGGGTTAACTATGATAAAATACAGCTGCCATTAAGAAGAAGTGTAGTATTCCCTTCTCCTGGCATCAAATATCAGGCAGTAAGCAGCAAGGGGTTAAAATGATGCCTGTGTTTACCTGATACTAGGGTTAACTATGATAAAATACAGCTGCCATTAAGAAGAAGTGTAGTATTCCCTTCTCCTGGCATCAAATATCAGGCAGTAACCAGCAAGGGGGCAGCATTTTTCACCTCGTTAAAAAAAGAAGCTATAGATTAATATTTATTATTTTATTTTGTATACGTAAATGTATCGGTTTTTTTATATGGAAGAAATTGAGACCAGAAATTACTGAACTTATTTATTTATTCAAGAGAGAGAGAGAGAGAGAGAGAGAGAGAGGGGGGGGGGAGAGGAAGGGCAGGAGAGAAGAGGAGAGAGAGATACACACATACATTCAACAACATTAAATGCATATAATAAAATAGAGAGAGAGAGAGAGAGAGAGAAAAGAGAAGAGAGAGAGAGAGAGAGAGAGAGAGAGAGAGAGAGAGAGAGAGAGAGAGAGAGAGAGAGAGAGAGAGAAGAGAGAGAGAGAGAGAGAGAGGATCTACAAACTACGTATCCTTGTTTAACATTGTGTAAATTAATTTTTTTGTAGTGTGTACGAAGGTCGTGTGTGTACGTGTGTGTGTGTGTGTGTGTGTGTGTGTGTGTGTGTGTACGTGTGTGTGCAAAGGAACAAACAATGAAATTCCTTACAAATAGTGAAGGAGGATGTTTCTCTCTCTCTCTCTCTTTTCTCTCCTCTCTCTCTCTCTCTCTCTCTCCTCTCTCTCTCTCTCTCTCTCTCTTGGGATTTCCGTGGTATGTGAGTTATCAGGAGGAGGAGAAGGAGGAGGAATACATAGGATTACATAGGAATAACAGACACCAGGCTAGCTATTGGTCCATGACGAGGGTATCTGCTGAACTACATACTACTAACTATCAACTACTTGTAAGAAAACAGTTGGAAAAGGATACCATGTCCTTAAAAGAAGATAGGAACATGGATGTTTCGTAGTGAAGAAAAATAGGGTATGAAATATACTAACTACAACTACAACTACCACTACAACTAATCGATCCGGGGGACTAAATATGAATTCGCAGGGCACTATCAATACCCATTTACTTTACAGTGCGCGTCAAGTCTGTTTTTAAATGTAGTTATTGTGCTGGCTCCGACAACATTTGCTGGTAACTTGTTCCATCGATCAACGACTCTCACATTGAAATAATTTTTACGGAGATCGGTGATGCAACGTTGACCGTTTAGTTTTAAACCATTATTTCTTGTTGTCACTTGAGTTGAAAGCTCGAATAGGTTCTCTTGATTAATGACATCAAATCCTTTTAGGATCTTAAAGGTTTCTATCAAGGAGGATCAGGAGGAGGAGGAGGAGGATGTGGAGGAGGATGTGGAGGTGGAGGTGGAGGAGGAGGAGGAGGAGGAGGAGGAGGAGGAGGAGGAGATGAGATTAAGTGAGGATGAAGAAATAGAAAAAGAAATACCACAGAGAGAGAGAGAGAAAAGAAGAGAGAGAGAGAGAGAGAGAGAGAGAGAGAGAGAGAGAGAGAGAGAGAGAGAGAGAGAGAGAGAGAGAGAGAGAGAGAGAGTAAGGTAGTGAATTAGAGGAAGTAACAAATATTATCAACCTATATTGTGGCTCAAATAGGGATTAATAATACTACTACTAATACTGAAAATACTACTACTGATCGTTGTATTGAAGTCATGATTACTCTAGCAATGCCTGTCATATTGTTATGTCTTGTAGTAAGTTTTGTCTAATTTGTGGTTTTTAAGGAATATCTGGAAGTATCATGTCATTGTGAATTGGCTGAAATAGGGACTTCTAATCGTTGTAACTGAAAACTGACTCCAGATTCGTGTTCAGCATGCCCGATAACTGCTAGGAACTAATTTTCAAGCAAATCAATTTTTCAAAAAATATTGCAACTTTTTCAAGGGGTACAAAAATATTCCAAAATTGACGAAAATCAGGTTTTTGTTATTTTGCCACAAAACTACGAGTCGTAGAAGAAAACTTATTGAAGTAACAAAGGTTCATCTTGAGGTGTTCTACATGAAGCAGTAATCGGCTTGTCAAAACACCTCATGGTTGTCGAGAAAATGGATATTTTGTATAAATGTACGAATATGCTATTTTCTCGGTTATTTACCAATTAATATTTTTTTGCTTTACGCCAAATGATAGCCCTTGATCTACTTCATACTTAGCTTTTTACCTCTTGCATTTATCTGCCTTAGTTTTTTAGTTATTGAAAAAAACGTGATTTGAAGAAAAAAATCAAGGTGTACCCCTTGCAAAATTTGCCAAAAATTTTGAAAAATAGATTTGCTTGAAAATGAGTTCCTAGCAGTTATCGGGCATGCTGAACACGAATCTGGAGTCAGTTTTCAGTTACAATGATTAGAAGTCCCTATTTCAGCCAATTCACAATGACATGATACTTCCAGATACCCTTTAAAAAACCACAAATTAGACCAAAATTTACTACAAAAACATAAAAAATATGACGGGCATTGCTAATAATCATACTTCATACAACGATCAGTTAGTATTTTCAGTATTAGTATTAGTATTATTAATCCCTATTTGAGCCACCCATGCGATTGTCAAAGTACTTATAAAAACCTAGGAATACTATAGCAATTCTGTGGGACTTCTAATGCCCTCCCATGACTCCTGTAGGATTAGTATATTATTTATCAGTAGTATTTAGTTAACTGTATGCTAAAACTGGTACTTCTTTTTCCTCCTCTTCCTCCTCTTTAGTATCATGTCACTGCTCCTCTTCTACTGACGTATTCCTCTTGACTTCCTCCTCTTCCTCTTCTTGACCTTATTTCTACATATGTATCTATCATTATTACTTCCAATCAATTATATTTTCTGTTATTTTTACTTCCAATCAATTATATTTTCTGTTATTTTTACTTCCAATCAATTATATTTTCTGTCATTTTTACTTCCAATCAATTATATTTTTCTGTCATTTTTACTTCCAATCAATTATATTTTTCTGTCATTTTTACTTCCAATCAATTATATTTTTTTGTTTTTTACTTCCCAAACAAATTTTATTTTTTCTGTATTTTTACTTCCAATCAATTATATTTTTCTGTCATTTTTACTTCCAAACAATTATATTTTTTTTATCTATTATTACTTCCCCAAACAATTATATTTTCTATCATTATTACTTCCAATCAATTATATTTTTCTATCATTTTTACTTCCAATCAATTATATTTTTCTATCATTATTACTTCCAATCAATTATATTTATCTATCATTATTACTTCCAATCAATTATATTTTTCTGTCATTTTTACTTCCAATCAATTATATTTTTCTGTCATTTTTACTTCCAATCAATTATATTTTTCTGTCATTTTTACTTCCAATCAATTATATTTTTCTGTCATTTTTACTTCCAATCAATTATATTTTTCTATCATTATTACTTCCAATCAATTATATTTTTCTGTCATTTTTACTTCCAATCAATTATATTTTTCTATCATTATTACTTCCAATCAATTATATTTATCTATCATTATTACTTCCAATCAATTATATTTTTCTATCATTATTACTTCCAATCAATTATATTTATCTATCATTATTACTTCCAATCAATTATATTTATCTATCATTATTACTTCCAATCAATTATATTTTTCTATCATTATTACTTCCAATCAATTATATTTTTCTGTCA
This sequence comes from Chionoecetes opilio, assembly GCA_016584305.1. NCBI lineage: Eukaryota > Metazoa > Arthropoda > Malacostraca > Decapoda > Majidae > Chionoecetes > Chionoecetes opilio. The sequence continues at coordinate 11,583 of JACEEZ010007554.1, forward strand.
TTTTTACTTCCAATCAATTATATTCTTCTGTTATTTTTACTTCCAATCAATTATATTTTTGATTTCTGTTGCTATTATTTTCTCAGTTTCTCGTATTCTTTCGTTATGTTCTTATTTTGTATCTCTTCTAACACCTTTTGCTTGTTAGTCTAGTCTTTCTAACTCTATATATATTCTTCGTACTGCCCATAACTTTTCATCGCCATTTATGTTTTAAATTTAAATGTTTTGTTCATATTTCTGTGATTCTTATCTTGTAATGTATCTCTTATATTTTGTGTAGTAGTAGTGGTAGTGGTAGTAGTGGTAGTGGTAGTGGTAGTGGTAGTGGTAGTGGTAGTGGTAGTGGTAGTAGTAGTAGTAGTAGTAGTAGTTAACATATAAATACATTCTCTCTCTCAGTAACCTTGACCTAGCATACCACTCCTTGGGTCACGATTCTCTCTCTCTCTCTCTCTCTCTCTCTCCCCTTTCCTCTCTGCCTCTCTCGTTCCCCTCTCTCTCTTCTCTCTCTCATCTCTCTCTCTCTTTTCCTCCCTCTTCTCTCTCCCCTCTCTCTCCTCTCTCTCTTCTCTTTCCTTTTAAAGTTATCACGAATTCGGCCTACATCGTGTGTGTGTGGTGGGTGTGTGTGTGCGTGTGCGTGTGCGGTGTGGTGTGCGTGTCGTGTGCGTGTGCGTGTGCGTGTGCGTGTGTGTGTGTGTGGTGTGGTGTGTTGTGGTGTGTGGTGTGGGTGGTGTGTGGGGGTGCGTGCGTGCGTGTGTGTGTGTGTGTGTGTTGGCGTGCGTGTTGTGTGGTTAATAACTGACCACGCGTGTACAATCATTAAATACATACACAACACACACACACACACACACACACACACACACACACACACACACACACACACACACACACACACACAGTAAAAATCAC
>JACEEZ010007554.1:15000-22500 GCA_016584305.1 Chionoecetes opilio
TATTACAAGATTTTAATTACTTTGCATTACACAGTGCTATTACTTCTATTGTGTGCGTGTGTGTGTGTGGTGTGTGTGTGTGTGTGTGTGTGTGTGTGTGTGTGTGTGTGTGTGTTTGTGTGTGTGTGGTAACCGCGCTCCACTTTCCTCGGCGATCATGTCCAGCACACTCTCTCTCTCTCTCTCCCGTCTCTCTCTCGACATCATCTCGCCTCTCTCTCTCGTCCTCTCTCCTCTCATCTCTCCTCTCTCTCTCTCTCTCTCTCTCGCGCTCTCCTCCTCTCTCTCTCTCTCTCAAGCCTTCCCCTCTCTCCTCTCACTCTTGGCTCTCCACTCTTGCTCTCCCGCCTCTCAGCTCTCACTCGCACTCCTCTCTCACTCTTCTTCGCCCTTCTCTCTCTTCCTCCTCTCTCTGCCTCTCCATCCCCTTTCTCTCTCTCTCCTCCTCTCTCTCCCTCATCTCTCTCCCCTCCTCCTCTCTCCTCTCCATCCTCTCCCTCCCTCTCCGTCCCCCCCCCATCGGCGTTCTCACCCCTCTCTCTTCTCCTCTCCTCCTCTCTCTTCCTCGCCTCCCTCTCCATCGGCCCTCCCCCTTCCTCGTTCCCTCCGCTCCTCAACTCTCCTCCTCTTATCCACACTTCCACTCCTCCATGCTCTCCACACATCCCGGACGCCCTCTCTCGTCCCTCTGCGTCCCGTCTCTCTCTCTCTCGTCTCTATCTCTCTCTCTCTCCTCTCATCCTATCTCGTCTCTCTCTCTCTTCATCTGCTCTCTCTCCTCTCGTCTCTCTCGGATTCTGTCCTCCTCCTCCTCTCTCTCCCATCTCTCTCTCCTCTCCTCCTCTCCCTCTCTCTCATCCCCTCCTCCTCCCTCCCTCAAGCCACCTCTCCTCTCCCATCATAATGGTTATGTCTTGTAGTAAGTTTTGTCTAATTTGTGGTTTTTAAGGACTATCTGGAAGTATCATGTCATTGTGAAGTGGCTGAAATAGGGACTTCTAATCATTGTAACTGAAAACTAACTGGCCTCAGATCTGAAGTTCTCTGAGAAGTTTAGAAATATGTGAAGTTTATATTTACTATTATTATATTATTGAAGTTTTGTGTGTTTTACTGACGTCATATCTTCCTTAAGTGTCAAATAATTTCTTGGAAGGCTTAAACATAGGAAGTATTGCTCATATCTCTCCTATTAGACAGACATTGATACCGGTAAAGAGACAGACAGGTAGACAGTTAGACAGACATTGATACAGGTAAAGAGACAGACAGGTATACGTTAACAGACAATTGATACGGGTAAAGAGAACAGACAGGGTAGACAGTTAGACAGACATTGATACAGGTAAAGAGACAGACAGGTAGACAGTTAGACAGACATTGATACAGGTAAAGAGACAGACAGGTAGACAGTTAGACAGACATTGATACAGGTAAAGAGACAGACAGGTAGACAGTTAGACAGACATTGATACAGGTAAAGAGACAGACAGGTAGACAGTTAGACAGACATTGATACAGGTAAAGAGAAACAGACAGGTAGACAGTTAGACAGACATTGATACCGGTAAGCAGAAACAGACAGTTAGACAGTTAGACAGACATTGATACAGGTAAAGAGACACAGACAGGTAGACAGTTAGACAGACATTTATACTGGTAAAGAGAAACAGACAGGTAGACAGTTAGACAGACATTGATACTGGTAAAGAGACACGACAGTTTAGAACAGCCTTTATACCGTAAAAACAGATCACGACAGGAGACAGTTAGACAGACATTGATACAGGTAAAGAGACACAGACAGTTAGACAGACATTTATACCGGTAAACAGAAACAGACAGGTAGACAGTTAGACAGACATTGATACAGGTAAAGAGACAGACAGGTAGACAGTTAGACAGACATTGATACAGGTAAACAGAAACAAGACTGTAGACAGTTTATACAGACTTGATACATGTAAAGAACAACAGACAGGTAGACAGTTAGACAGACAGAGACAGGTAGAAATAGGTAGACAGACAGATAGACAGTTAGACAGACACAGACAGGTAGACAGTTAGACAGACATTTATACTGGTAAACGACAGACAGGTAGACAGTTAGACAGACAGACAAACACATATGCAGTCAGTCAGCCTGTCAATTATCATTATCATTATTATTATTATTATTATTATTATTATTATTATTATTATTTCTTTCTATAAATTCTTAATGACGTTTCTTTATTCTGTAATGATCATATTTTGCATTTTTTAGACGTATCTTGTGATAACCTTCCTACTGCTTGACGTCATAGCCTAGGCAGGTCTAAGATTTATAGGCAGGATATCTCATCATAATTCTTACCTGTGTTTATAATCCTTGTTTACTTAGTGAGTTATTGACGTGTTGGCAATTGTTTTGGGTGTAAATGCATTAAACCATCATTGCCAAGGGTGGGTAGTGTGTCAAGGTTGTTACAGGGTTACCAGTGTGACGTCAAGGCAGGGAATTACTTTGTGTGTGTGTGTGTGGGTGGGTGGACGTGTTTGTGTGTGTGTGTGTGTGTGTGTGTGTCAGGGACGTGTTTGTGTGTGTGTGTGTGTGGGGGTGGGCGTGTTTGTGTGTGTGTGTGTATGGGGTGCATGTTTGTGTGTGTGGGGGGGGGGCGTGGTTTGTGTGTGTGTGTGGGGGCGTGTTTGTGTGTGGGGGGGAAGGGCGTGTTTGTGTGTGGGGGGGAAGGCGTGTGTGTGTGGGGGAGGCGTGTTTGTGTGTGTGTGTGGGGGGGGCGTGTTGTGTGTGTGTGGGGGGGAAGGGGCGTGTGTGTGTGTGTGGGGGGGGGCGCGTGTGTGTGTGTGTGTTTTGTTTGCCTTCCCCTTCTTTTCCAAATCACCCCCTTTCCCTCCACCTTCCCTCTCTTCCCCTTCCCATTACCCCCTCCTTTCCTTCCTTCCCCTCCTTACCCCCATCCCCTTTCCCCCCCCTTACCCCCCCTGCCCCCCTACCCCCCATTAATGGCCTCGTGTGCCCCTGTACCAAGCATAATGTGACGACGTGACGAGACAATTTTGCTGCGTCAGGGGAGGGTAAAAGACGACTGCAGAATCGTTAACTTATGCTGATTCAAGGGCGCCTAATGGAATCGAATAAATGGAATAGGGGCCCCTGATATATAGAATAGGGGCCCCTGATATATAGAATAGATATAGGTTAAATGCCCCCTATATATATAGAATAGATATAGGCTTAACATGTATATATGGGATGGATATAGGATAGGAATACGTCACGGAATGCTTAGTTAATAGTAGTAGTAGTAGTAGTAGTAGTAGTAGTAGTAGTAGTAGTAGTAGTAGTAGTAATAGTAGCAGTAGTAGTATCAATTGGAGTAGTATAGTAGTAGAAATAGCAGCAGTAATAGTAGTAGTAGTAGAAATAGTTGTAGTAGTAGTAGTAGTAGTAGTAGTGTTATTTTAAGTGTGTGCGTTATATTACGAATTGCAAGAAACGCGTGTGTGTGTGTGTGTGTGTGTGTGTGTGTGTCTGTGTGTGTGTGTGGTGTGTGTGTGTTGTGTGTGTGTGTGTGGTGTGTGTGTGTGTGTGTGTGTGGAAATGAAAGATGATGTCTATGATTTGTGTGTGTGTGTGTGTGTGAGTGTGTGTGTGTGTGAGTGTGTGTGTGTGTGTGTGTGTGTGTGATGTCGAAACAGATGACATAAGACGAGGGCGTGGTGGTGGTGGTGGATATGATGATGATTATGAGAGTGGTGGTGGTGATGATGGTGGTGGTGGTGAATGATAAGTGTGGTGATGAATAGCAAAGGTGGTGAAAGTATTGATGATGATGATGATGGTGGTGATGGTGGTGGTGGTGATAATGGGGACAAGGTTAATGGTGACCCGCTGCCCTTGGTTTAAATGCCCTGCCCTCTTCTTTCTCTGCTCTCCTCCTCCTCCTCCTCCTCCTCCTCTTCTCCTCCTCCTCCTCCTCCTCCTCCTCTTCCCCTCCTCTTCCTTCTACGTCTCTGGTCCTTTCTTACCTGTTATCTCTCTCTCCCCTCCTCCTCCTCCTCTCCTCACTCCTCCTCCCTCCTCCTCCTCCTCCTCCTCCTCCTCCTCCTCCTCCTCTCGTGTCTTGTAATATTCTTATCTATTCCAACCTCTTTCATACTTGCTTCTCTCTCCCTCCTCCTCCTCCTCCTCCTCCTCCCTCCTCCTCCTCCTCCTCCTCCTCCTCTCCTCCTCCTCCTCTCATGACCCTGACTAACATTCTCCTATTCCGGTAGAGAGAGAGAGAGAGAGAGAGAGAGAGAGAGAGAGAGAGAGAGAGAGAGAGAGTGGGAAAGGCCCATCTGTGAGTGTGTGAGTTCGTGCATGAGTGTGCCTGTGTGTGTGTGTGTGCGTGTGTGTGTGTGTGTGTGTGTGCCTGTGTGTGTGTGCGTGTGTGTGTGTGTGTGTGTGTGCGTGTGTGTGCGTGTGTGCGTGCGTGTTTCGTCATACGCTTTCCTCCCTCCGTCAGTACTTTTACTCTTCACTTTTGCTGCACATGATTACAAAGGATTAACACGGGAACACCAAAGGATCAACTAAATAGCAAACAGCCTTATCTTTTATCTGAATATCGTGTTTTTTTTCTCATTTTTGTTTATTTTCGGTTCAGTTTCTACCCAATTTTTATTTATTTTTTATTTTATTATTTGTTGTGTAGTAGGAGGACACCCTAACAAAATTTTCTACGTAGTTCTAAAAATAAGGTAAAAATCAGTACATTCTAATTATTGATGTTAGCGTTATTTTTATTTTTATTTAATATTGATTTTGATCGTGAAATAAAATCAATAATTTAGAAGATGAATGAAGAGGTAACGGAGAAGCATAGGAAATATATTAAAACTACAACTACTACTACTACTACTACTACTACTACTACTACTACTCTTACCTACTACTCTACTAACTACTACTAACTACTACTACTACTATTACTATACTACTACTACTACTACTACTACTACTACTACTACTACTACTACTACTACTACCACTACTACTACTACTATTACTACTACTACTACTACTACTACTACTACTACTACTACTACTACATCGTACCTGTGGTCATTTAAAAACAACTACCCATGATATTTCGTGTTTTATATATTCAGGTTTTTTTAAATTGAATCCGACAAGTCCTAATTTTTGCGTGATTTACGGATGACGAGAGAGATAGAAAGAGAGAGAGAGGAGAGAGAAGAGAGGAGCAGAGAGAGAGAGAGAGAGAGAGAGAGAGAGAGAGAGTTAAAACCAGGTCTAATTAGGTTTATTATGAGTAATTTTAACTTATGAAATCCGTGACCTTTAAATTAACTAGGTGATAAAAAATATACTTGAATTAGAATGTCTTACTACCCATTATTATTATTATTATTATTATTATTATTATTATTATTATTATTATTATCATTATTCTTATTAGTATTATTATTATTATTATTATTATTATTTTATTATTATTTATTATTTTATTATTATTATTATTATCATTATCATTATTATTATTATTGTATGCTTATTATTATTATTATTATTATATTATTATTATTATTATTATATTATTTTATTATTCTCTCTCTTTATTTATTGTTATTATTATTATTTTATTATTATTATTTTTATTATATTAATAGTAGTAGTGTAGTAGTAGTGTAGTATAGTAGTATAGTGGTCGTAGTAGTAGTATTGTGGTAGTATAGTAAGTAGTAGTGTTGTTAGTATATAGTAGTAGTATTGTTGTAGTTTAGTGTAGTGGTAGTGGTAGTAGTAGTAGTAGTAGTGTAGTATAGTAGTGGTAGTGCTAGTAGTAGTAGTGGTAGTAGAAGTAGTAGTGTTGTTGTGGTGGTAGTAGTAGAAGTAGTAGTGTTGTGGTGGTGTAGTAGTAGTAGTAGTAGTATTAGTCAGTAGTAGTAGTAGTAGTAGTATGTTGTAGTAGTAGTAGTAGTAGTAGTAGTAGTTATGGTATAGTAGTAGTAGGTAGTAGTAGTAGTATAGTATAGTGTTGTTGTTGTTGTTGTTTGTTTCGTGTGTTTTATTGTGGTCTAAGGAATTTGTACGAAACTGCTTGATTTGAAAAGTGAAATTGTGTGTGTGTGTGTGTGTGTGTTGTGTGTGTGTGTGTGTGTGTGTGGTGTGTGTGTGTGTGTTGTGCGTGGTGTACGTGGTGTGTACTGTGTGTGTGCGTGCTGTGTGCGTGTGTGCGTGTGTGCTTGGTGCGTGTGTGTACGTGTGTGTGTGTGTGTGTGTGTGCGTTGCGGTGCGTGCGTGCGTGTGTGTGTGTGTGTGTGCGCGTGGTGTGTGTGTGTGTGGCGCGTATGGTGTACGTGTGTGCGTCGTGCGTGCGTGCGTGCGTGCGTGCGTGCGTGCGTGTGGTGCGTGCTGGTGTGTGTGTGTGTGGTGTGTGCGCGTGTGTGCGTGTGTGTGTGTGTCGATTAACACAAGTGAATGTTTGTTTTGTTATTTTTTTGGGGGTTTTTTTTTTTTTTTTTTTTGGGTTTTTTTTTTTGGTAGGACACACCACACACACACACCACTCCACACACACACACCAACACACACACACACACACAAACACACACACACACACACACACACACACGACCACAACTTTTTTTTGTCTGAGGAGTCGTGCAACAGATTTTTCCTTTTCAGAAACTTTGAAACTTTGAGCTGGCTGGGTTGAAACCTGCATAAATTTTCCTCTCTTCTCTCTTACCTTCTCTCTCTCTCTCTCTCCTCCTCGTCTCCTTTCTCTCTCTCCTCCTCTCCTTCTCCTCATCTGCTCCTCTCCCTCCTCTTCTTCCCTCCCTCATCTTTCATCTCTCTCTCTCTCTCTCTCCTCGTCTCTCTCTCTCCTCATCTCTCTCTTCCCGTCTCCTCTCTCCTCCTCGTTTCTCGTTCCTCATCCACCTCATCATCTCTCACTCTCCTCCTCTCTCATCCTCCGACTCCACTTCCTCTCCCTGTCTTCCCGGTCCCCGTCTCTCTCTCATCTCATCTTACCTACTCTCTCCTCTTTTCCTCTCTCTCTCTCTCCTCTCTTCTCTCCTCTCTCTATCTTTGTATTGGATTATATATTATTATTACCTCCGCAACGAAGTTTGGAGGGTTATGTTTTCACCCCGAGCTGTCTGTCTGTCTGTCTTGTCTGTTCTGTCTGTCTGTTAGTGTACAGGATTCTGGAAAGTTACGAATAGATTTGGAACCAAACTCGGTATACCAGTCTAATTGGTATAAGGAAGAACTGATTTAATTTTGGATGAAATCTATTGACAACTGTTGCATGGCAACCAATTGATGAAAATCTTCGCCGGAGGTATCGCTCAATACTGGTGCATGTATATATATATGTTTATATAATATATATATATATATATATATATTAATCTATATAATATATATATATATATAATATATATATTATATATATATATATATATATAATATTATATATATAT
>JACEEZ010007554.1:27500-80000 GCA_016584305.1 Chionoecetes opilio
CTCCTTCTTCAAAATATAAGAAAACACAAAAACACATCTTTCCCCACCAAAAACACATTTTCACACACATCTAAAATTCAAAAACACCCATAAAAGGACATCTCCACACACTAAAAACCCAAACCACATTTCCAGACACTAAACAATCATCTTCTCACACCAAAAACACATGAAAAAACGCATATTCAAACACCACAAACTCAAAAACACACAAATTTACATCCCCAAACACCCAAAACCCCGCTTAACCAACCCACCGTCTCCCTCCTTCGCGTAGCTCTTCGACAACATCAAGAAGACGCAGCCCGAGGTGGTGCAGAAGGTGTTTGCGGTGCGCGGGCATGGCGGAGTTTGCATCGCGGGACGAGGCCGGCTGGAGGTCAACATTTCTGCCACGCCGCGGCGAGATAACTTCAGGAGTTTAAAGTTGTTTGAAAAGGGGTCTCGGGCAGTAATTCGGGATTTAATAGGTTTGGGGTTTTGGTTAAATAAGGGGTTTCTGGGGTTTGGGGTTAAAATAGGGGGTGTTACTGGGGTTTGGGGTTAAAATAAGGGGTGTTACTGGGGTTTGGGTTAAAATAAGGGGTGTTACTGGGGTTTGGGTGTGACAAGAAGGGTTGTAAAGGCTGGGGTAGAGGGTTGAAACGAGGACGACGGGTTGGAGTTGAAGAAACGTTTTCTGCGGGGTTTTTGGGTTAATCGAAAATGTTCGGTTGAGGTACAAAAATGATTGCGGGTCGGCATCATCTTTCGGGTTGGATTGAAAAGGGTCGAAATTTGGAACTGAAAAGTTTCGGTTGCAATCAGGATCCCCGCAAAAAACGCCTATAGTCTTCCACGCCGCGGCCACCATTAACTTACAGGTGATTTTATGGGTTTATTTTAGTTGTTTCATTGTAGGTTTATTAGGGTTGTTGAAAGGGGTTTATTAAGGTGTTTAAACTGCGGGTTGATTGCAAGGTTTTCTAGGAATTCCTGATTGCAACCAAAAATTCCCCGCAGAAACCAAAAAGGTGAAACCGGCAGGGAAAACGCGTTGAGTGTGGGGGGAATGGGAGGGGTTGAGTGAAGGGTGGTGCTTAAAAGGAGGTGCCTACGAAATAATTCCAGGATTAGTTGCTTAAAGGTAAAGGGGATGAATGCAGATGTGAAAGGTGAGGTGAATTTAGGTTTGAGGGGTGAAAGAGGGATGAAAATGGGTGAGTTTGTTGGTGTTGAAAGGTTGAAGTTGTAAAAGGGGTTGAGAAAAGGTGAGTGTAAAGAAGGGTTGAAAAGGTTGAGGTTAATAGAAGGGTTGGAAGAGGAATGAAAAAGAAGGGGTTTAGAAGAGGTTGAGGTTAAAAAGAAGGGTTGAGAAGAGAGGTGTAAAGAGGTTAAAAAGAAGTGGGTGAAAAAGAAGGGTTGAGAAAGAGGTTGAGGTGTAAAAAGAAGGGTTGAGAAAGAGGTTGAGGTGTAAAAAGAAGGGTTGAGAAAGAGGTTGAGGTGTAAAAAGAAGGGTTGAGAAAGAGGTTGAGGTGTAAAAAGAAGGGTTGAGAAAGAAGGGTGAAAAAGAGGGTTGAGTAAAAAAGAAGGTTGAGTGAAAGGGGTTGAGAGGTTGAGGTGTAGAGGGTTAGAAAGAGGTTGAGGGTAAAAGATTATTACCAAGGGTTGAGGTGTTAAAAGATTGGAAAAGGGTTAGGTGTAAATAGGGTGAAAGAGTTGAAGTGTGAAAGGAGGGTTGAAAAGGTGGTTGTAGAGGTTGAGAAAGAGGTTGAGAAAAAGAAGGGTATGGAAGAGGTTGAGTGAAAAGGGGTTGAAAGAGTTGAAGTGTAAAAAGAAGGGTTGAGAAAGAGGTTGAAGTGTAAAAAGAAGGGTTGAGAAAGAGGTTGAGGTGTGAAAGGAGGGGTTGAAAGGTGGTGTAGGGTTGAAAAGGGAGTGTTTAAAAAAGGTTGAAAGAGGGTTTAGTGTAAAAAGGGTTGAGAGGTTTGTAGTGTAAAAGAGGGTTGAAAAAGGGGAAAGTTTTGGTTGAGTAGTGTAAAGAAGGGTTGTAGAAAAGTTGTAGTTGTTAAAAAGGTTGCTAAAGATTTTAAAAGAGGGTTGAGAAAGGTTAGTGTAAAGAGGGTTAGAAGATGTTGAAGTGTAAGACGGGTTTGACTAGAGATAGTTCAAAAGAAGTTGATAGAGGTTGAGTTGTTAAAGAGGTAAAGAGCTTATGTTAAAATGAGGGTTTAGAAGAGGCTTTAGTTAAACAGGTTTGCAAAATGAGTTGAGTGTAAAAAGAAGGTTGAGTAAGGTTGATGAGTTGGGGTCTTAAAGAGCATGCCACATAATTCCCATGGTTTAGTTTATTAGGTTATATGGTGAATCTTGTGTGTGAAAGTGAGGTTAATTGGTGTGAGAAGTTAACGATTCGGTTTGGAAGGGTTGAGCAAAGTTAGTGTAACAGAAGTTAAATGGGATTGTGGTTCAGGTTTAAAAAGTCTTGTGTTAAAGGGTTGAAATGGGCTGTGCTAAGGGGGTTTCAGAGTTTGTTCTTGTGGTGAGGTTTTTTTTAAAGTTCTGCTCCAGTTCAAGGACTACTTTTTCTTTGGCTATTTCAGCTGTATATTAAAGTTTTATTTTTTATATAAGTCCTCCCTATTTTAGCTTTTCTTCTACGTTTTTCTTTGATTCCTCTCTCTTTGCCTAGGAATATATGCACTTTTTATATTCTTTTCTTTTCTCACTTCTTATTGCTTTCTAACTCTCTCTCTCTCTCTCTCTTCTCTGTTCTCACATCTCTTCTCTCTCTTCTCTCTCTCTCTCTCTCTCTCTCTCCTCTCTCTCTCTTGTATCTTATTAAACCCTCTCTCTCTACTCTACTCTTCTCTCTCTCTCTCTCTCCTTCTCTCTCTCTCTCTCTCTCTCTCTCGTCTCCTCTCTCTCTCTCGTCTTATTCTGATTAATCTCTCTCTCTACTCTCTCTACTCTACTCCCCGTCCTCTCCTCTCTCATCGTCCTCTCTCCTGTAACGCACATCATGTACTAATGTTCTCTTCTTTACTTCTCTCTCTCTCTCTCTCTCTCATCTCTTCTCCTCGTCTCTCTCTCTCTCTGTATACGCACCTCTGTTACTAATTCCTCTCTCTCTCTCTCCTCCTCTCGTTCTCTCTCTCTTCTGTATCAACGGACACGTCCATGACTAATTCCTCTCCTCTTTCGTCTCCATCTCTCTCGTCTTTCTCGTCGTGTCTGTATAACGCACTACTCATGTATATGCTCGCTCTCTCCTCTTCTCTGCGTCGTCCAGGAGCATGCGCGTGGCTGTCAATAACATCGTTTGGACCAAAGCGTCGTCAGTCTGGCCAGAAGATGAAGAACCTAATGTGTTTTGTGTGTGTGTGTGTGTGTGTGTGTGTTCATCTTTTCCAGGGCCTGAACTACACTCCTATGGCCCCGTCTCCATAGCTACATATCCTTCATCCTTAGTGGTTAGTGTTGGGGGAAGCCACCACCCCGGAGAGCAGGTCACAAACCCCGGCTAACACCCGGTACCCATTCACTGCTGGGTGGACAGGGGCTCGGGTTTTAAGGAGACCGCTCATCTTTCTCCGCTCTGCCCGGGGATCGAACCCGGGACTTCTCGGTTGTGACTTGTGAGCCGAGTTTCTTTTTTTTTTTCTTTTTTCTCGCCCGTGGTGGTGCAGGCAGGATTTTTATAGTGACGCCTGGGATTTTATAGTGAAGCGTGCTAATCACTACGTTATTTACCTAATATACATAATCTTTACTGTCGTTTATGTTCTAACATACATAATTCTTCAAACCAAACCCTATTTTTACCCAATTCCACTACATAAACCAACCTAAAACCACCTAGATAGATCAACCTTAACCACCGAAACCGAACTAAATTGGCCTACCCCTCTGTTTTTATTTTATTCTCTTACTGTCTTCTTTATAGGGACTGGCAACTAAGCGGGCAGTGTGATACTCATTTTTGTTGTGCCCTTGGCCAGTTCCTTGTCATGTAAAACAACAACAACAACAACAACCATGTACACCTTTATTTGATCTAACAAACACCCTTCCCACAGTCGCTCGTGTACGTCTCCACCGCGTACAGCAACTGCCACCTACGGGAGGTCTACGAGGAGCTCTACCCCGCCCCCATAGACCCCCACAGACTGATCCAGCTGACGGAGTGGCTGGACGACGAGACCCTAGACACACTCACCGCCCGATTGGTGGCCCCGCGCCCCAACACCTACACCTACACCAAGGCACTAGCCGAGCACTCCTGGTTAATGATGGGGCAAAACTCCCTATTGCTATTGTGAGGCCCTCTATTGGTGAGTATCTGTGTTTCGGTTTATGGAACTGTCGCCGATGGGAATTCTCGCCGAAACGCCAACTTAGAACTCTCGCCGACGTGGAAATGTTAACCTAACCTGGACATTTGCACCTAACTTAACCTAACCTAACCTGGACATTGGCACCTAACTTAACCTAACCTAACCTAACCTGGACATTGGCACCTAACTTAACCTAACCTAACCTGAACATTGGCACCTAACTTAACCTAACCTACCTAACCTGGACATTGGCACCTAACTTAACCTAACCTAACCTGGACATTGGCACCTAAACCTTAACCTAACCTAACCTAACCTGGACATTGGCACCTAACTTAACCTAACCTAACCTAACCTGGACATTGGCACCTAACTTCACAACTACTGGAATGCACTAACTACCTAACTAACCTAACCTGGACATTGGCACCTAACTTAACCTAACCTAACCTGGACAATGGCACCTAACTAACCTAACCTAACCTAACCTAACCTGGACATTGGCACCTAACTTAACCTAACTGATCAAGCTAACGATAGTATTACATCCCTGAATGCACAAACGCGGGTAACACTTGATTAAATGTATATATTGGCTCCATGTAATATCAAGAATTGGAACACTCGACGACAGCGGCGAGAATTCTTATCGGCGACAGTTCCAGGTACCTTTGTTTCTATATCCACGTTTTTTTTCTTCTCATCTTCCTCATTCTTCTTACAAAATAAAAACAACAATCTTCATGACCTCAAATGACCTCTTAATGACCTCTACCCCTCCCCCATATCAGATTAATTTGGTGTCCATGCTCATGACTCTAATGACACCTGCCCAGTGTGGTCTCAACTATATTTTTATGTTTGACCTTATGCTCAGTATATTCTCTTCATGTCGTCAAATGCGACCATCTTATGACCTGGACCCTGCCCACCCAGTGTCCGGGCATGCACTAGGGTGTTCCTCTTTCTTCATCCACTTACGTTTCCCTATTTTTCCCTTCACTGTTCCAATAACTCTTATGACCCTACGACCTGACCTGCCCTCCAGTGTGCGGGTCATGGCGGGAGCCGATGCCTGGGTGGGTGGACAACCTGTTTGCCTTCACGGGCCTCCTGGTGGGCATGAGTAAGGGGGTGTTGCGCTCCCTCTACATCAGCGTCAGCTGACTTCTTCGTGGACGTCCATCACTTATGATCGTCCGCCTGGAGAACTGCGGCAGGACGCTCAAGTAGGGGTGTGTGTGTGTGGGGGGTGGTTGTGTAGGGGAGGAGGGTTGGTGTGTGGGTGGTGTGGTGTGTGTGTAGAGGGGGGGTGTTTGTGTGTGTTTGTGGGGGTTGTTGTGGTGGGGGGTGGGGTTGTGTGTGTTTGTGTGTGGGGGTTGTGTGTGTGTGTGAGGAGGTGGGGTTGTGTGTGTGTGTGTGTGTGTGTGTGTGTGGGGGTGGGGTGTGTGTTGTGTGTTGTGTGTGAGAGGGTGTGGTGTGTGTGTGGGGGAGGGGGCTGTGTGTGTGTGCTGTTGTTTTCAATATTTCGTTTTTTTTTCCTTTTTTTCTTTTTGTGAGTGTGTTTGTTTTGCTGTTATTTTCTTGTATTTTGTTATTTTTTAATTTTTTGTGTGTGTGTTGGTGTTTGTGTGTTTGTGTTCAGTGTGTGTGTGTGTGTGTGTGTGTGTGTGTGTGTTCAGTGTTTGTGTGTGTTTGCTGTAGTTGTGATTTGATACTTGGGTTCAGTTTTTTGTGTGTTTGCAGTATTTATTTTTAAACCATTTTAAGTTTAGCCATATTTTACTTTTCGTATATGTCATATTTTGTATATATCCTCCTCCACCTCCACCTCCACCTCCACCTCCACCTCCACCTCCACCTCCACCTCCTAAAAACCTCACACACCACCATTATCCACCTCAAACACCTCCAACCTTCACAACAATCATCATCATCATCAACAATAACAAACCAACTTCCTCACAGACCCAGCTCGGTGCCAATTTTCTGCTGCTCAACGGGATCACAAAAACCTCTCACCAGCGACGACCTGGCGATACATTTGGAGAAGTCTGTGCGCGCCTTCCCCTTCGACTCTCCCTTGTGGTACCCCGACGGCTCAGCCAAGACCAATAAGATGATGCACCAGATCCATATATACCTGGTCAATATTGTTCCCGCTCATATTGCCGATACCATTATGAAGATGTTGGGAAAGAAGCCGATGTGAGTATTGTGGTGGTTGTGGTTGTGGGTTGTAGATTTTAAGGAATATCTGGAAGTATCATGTCATTGTGAATTGGCTGAAATAGGGACTTCTAATCATTGTAACTGAAAACTGACCCCAGATTCATGAAACGTGACCGTGTTCAGCATGCCCGAAAACTAGTAGGAATTTTTTTCAAGCAAATCTATTTATCAAAAAATATTGCAAATTGGGAGAGGTAGAACTCCCACTTATAGTAAGGTTAGGATAATTCAAACTTGCTCGAATTATGGAAAGTTATTGAAAAATTTGAACTGGCCTGAAACGGGTCGAATTATCCGAAGTTTGAATTATACGGGTTCGATTTAGAGAGGGTTGACTTTACGAACCACCACCAGTAAACCAGTACTAAAATAATTATTCCTCCCTCTCCCCCCCCCCTCTTTCTCTCTCTCTCTCTCTCTCTCTCTCTCTCTCTCTCTCTCTCTCTCTCTCTCTCTCTCTCTCTCTCTCTCTCTCTCTCTCTCTCTCTCTCTCTCTCTCTCTCTCTCTCTCTCTCTCTCTCTCTCTCTCTCCTCTCTCTCTCTCTCTCTTCTCTCTCTCTCTCTCCTCCCTCCCTCCCTCTCTCTCTCTCTCCCCCCCCCTCCCTCTCTCTCTCCCTTCCTTCACGTCTGTAGCGCCGTCAAGCTCTGCAACAAGATGGTGAAGGCAGTCGGCGCCTTAGAATACTTCATGCTACGTGACTGGGTATTCGACAACACACGGTCACAGTGCCTCTGGGATACCCTCACACCCATCGACCAGGAGCTCTACCACTTCGACATCGACTCCTTAGACTGGGCGGAATACATGGAAACATACCAGAAAGGCTGCAAACAATATATCATGAAAGAGGATTTGAAAGACCTGGACCAAGCTAGGAGAAACATGACGAAGATGCATGTACTTCATCGTATTGTGCAGTTAATCATGATGTATGGCTTATGGTGTCTTGTGACCTCTGATTCTGCCTATGCTTGTTATTCTGTGTTCTTCAGGGTGGCCGCTAAGATGCTGTCTCTGCCTGTGCTCGCCGCCGCTGAAGAGGTGGAGGGATTTGAAGGGGAAGATGGACTTGTGATAACGGAAATAGATAGTGAGGGGGATGGTGTCGTGTTATAGGTGGTGTGTGTGTGTGTGTGTGTGTGTGTGTAAGTAGATTTTTGTTTGATGTGTGTGTTCCTTGTATATTCTTTCGCTCAAAATATAAGAAAAGAAAACGAAATGAAATGAAATGAAGGAAACGTGACACGAGAAATATGAAGAAATAATGAATAATGTTACGACGTGATTATTATTATTATTATTCAACTCAAAATTAACTGAATAAAAAACAATCACTCAATCAGAGAATATATGAATTTGATTTTTTGTGAGGAAATATAATAGAAAACACGATTTTTTATATATATTTTAATGAGACGATTTTTTTCCTTTATGCTGAGAAATCGAAAACGTAAATACAAGTTTTTTGATCAAGAAAAGAAATTGTTGAGAATAATATATCAAAAAATCGAGAAAATATGATAGAAAATATGATAAAGGAGAATAACATGAAGAAAGACTAATAAATGACATAGAGAGAGAACCAAAGAAACGCGAAGGAGAGAGAGAGAGAGAGAGAGAGAGCGAACTAAAGAAAAATAGAGAGAGAGAGAGAGAACTAAAGGAAACAGAGAGAGAGAGAGAGAGAGAGATAAGATAAGATTTTCATCCTATCTAGACACTGCAAGTACCAACTACAAGGTTATTGACTATACAAGGCGCCGCCACGTCAGCACGAACTAGGCGGACTCGAACCGCTGAGAGAGAGAGAGAGAGAGAGAACTAAAGAAAATCGAAGGAGATAGAGAGAGAGAGAACTAAATTAAACAGAGAGAGAGAGAACTAAAGGAACATAAAGGAGAGAGAGGAGAGAGAGAGAGAGAGAGAGAGAGAGAGAGAGAGAGAGAGAGAGAGAGAGAATAGGCAACAAACACACTAACTATAACATATTAATAAGATAAACTTTTTCTATATATACTGGACGTGTATGTATGTATGTATGTATGTATGTATGTATGTGTAAATGTATGTGTATAAATGCTATGATACATAATTAATAATGTATTGCCTTTTGTAATATACCGTCGCAGTTTTTTATATACTTAGATGTTAGTAATTATAAGTATTAGTAATTAAAGCCTTGTAATTAGTCTTAGCATTGACGTGTGTGTGTGTATATGTGCTTATGCGTTTTTTTTAATCAGTTAATAGTTGTAGTGTTTTGTTATTAATAGAGGCTGAATAATTATGTAGAGAAGCTCAGTTACATAGTTGTGTTTACTTTTTGAAGGTATGTAAAAATTGTTATTATTATTATTATTATTATTATTATTATTATTTTTTTATTATTTTTTTTTTTTTTTTTTTTTTTTTTTTTTAGATTTGCAAAAGAAATCTATATTTTTGAGTGTTTTTTTTTTTTTTTTTTTTTTTTTATTCATTTTTTTCACATTTGCAATACGTATCTGTCACTGCCTTTTTTTTTTTTTTATTGATGCAGAAGATGACATTATTATTATTATTATTGTTTATTTAAAGATACGCTAAAAAGTGTTATCATACTTTTTTAAGACAAACAAAACTTATAATATTTAGATTTTTCAGATAAGAAATTTTCAGTTTTTTTCCTTCCAATTTCCTATTCAGAAAATGACATTAATATTTTTTTGTTTATAAAGATAAGTCAGAAATATGATTATTTAGATTCTTAACCCCTTCACGCCCAGATCTTTCCTTGGCTATATAAAAATCGTCTGTTGTGAGCCATAAAATAACGAAAAGTCACTGAATATACCACATTATTTAGTGGACAAGGATACTAAACAGGTCATGGCTATAAAATATTGCTTATAGTCACTAAAAATGGTCTGTTATCAGCCATAAAATAACGAAAAGTCACTGAATATACCACATTAGTTAGTGGACAAGGATACTAAACAGGTCATAGCTATAAAATATTACTTATAGCCACTAAAAATCGTCTGTGTGAGCCATAAAATAACGAAAAGTCACTGAATATACCACATGAGTTAGTGGACAAGGCTACTAAACAGGTCATAGCTATAAAACATTGCTTATAGTCACTAAAAATCGTCTGTTATCAGCCATAAAATAACGAAAAGTCACTGAATATACCACATGAGTTAGTGGGCAAGGATACTAAACAGGTCATAGCTATAAAACATTACTTATAGCCACTACAAATCGTCTATGTGTAGCCAAAATAACGAAAAGTCACTGAATATACATGAGTTAAGTGACAAGGATTACTAACAGGTCATAGCTATAAAATATTACTTATAGCCACTACAAATCGTCTAATGGTACCCAAATTACAATGGCAATTACGTTCTGGGCCTCAAGGGGTTAATGGTAAGTCAGGCGTGTTTGTATTCTCGTAAGTTATAATATCAGAATTTTCTCCTATTTCTCTAACTTTTTATATATTTTTTCTAGTAGTGTATAAGTATTCTCTCATGACAATTATTACTCATAGACTAATCAATCTGTTTAATTATGACTGTAAGGTATTTTATAATCATTAATATGTGTTCCATTTAATGACGTATTGATTTTTTTTTTCGTTTAAAGTGCTGAACGAAAACTAAAAACGAACGAAGCAAAAAGGAAAAGAACGAAATAAAGAAAAAAATGAAATGAAGTGATAATAATAAAATAAAAAAACGAATTGAAGAGAAATGAAATAAAATGGACGAAACGAACGAAAAATAAAATAACGAAATATAGAAAAGTAAAATGTAATGAGAAGAAAAATACGAAAATGAAAGAAAATAAAACTTGAAAGAAACAGTGAATGAAATGAGAGAGAAAGAGAGAAGTAAATAAAGAAGAAGAAGAAGAAGTGATGATAATACAAATAATAATAAGAATTACGAAGAAGAATAAGAAGAAATTAATGATAAAACAGGTGATAAACGAAATAAATGAGAAATAAACGAATTAATTGATAACTTAGAATGGAAAGAGAAAGAGAAAGAAAAAAAAAATAAGAATTACGAAGAAGAATAAGAAGAAATTAATGATAAAACATAATAAGCAAAATAAATGATAAATAAACTTGAATTAATTGATAACTTAGAATGGAAAGAGAAAGAAAAAAATGTAAAATAATAAGAATTACGAAGAAGAATAAGAAGAAATTGATGATAAAACTGATGATAAACGAAATAAATGCGAAATAAACTTAAATTAACAAACTTAGGAAGAAAGAAACACAGAAAAAATTTAAAATAATAAGAAATACGAAGAAGAATAAGAAGAAATTGATGATAAAATAGATGATAAACTAAATAAATAATAAATAAACGAATTAATTGATAACTGACAAAGGAAAGAGAGAGAGAGAAAAAGTAAATATAGAAGAAGAAGAAGAAGAAAATTATGATAAAACAGATGATAAACGAAATAAATAATAAATAAGCGAATTAATTGATAACTGACAAAGGAAAGAGAAAGAGAAAAAAAGTAAATATAGAATAAGAATAAGAAGAAAATTGATGATAAAACTGATGATAAACAAAATAAATAATAAATAAACGAATTATTTGATAACTGACAGAGGAAAGAGAAAGAGAAAAAAAGTAAATATAGAATAAGAATAAGAAGAAAATGATGATAAAACAGATGATAAAGGAGATAATGAATGACAGTAGAGATAACTGGAGATAATGAATGACAGTAGAGATAACTAGAGATAATGAATGACAGTAGAGATAACTAGAGATAATAATAGTAATCATAACCAAAGTATAACGTGTTTGTAACGTGTCTAGTTTTAATTCAAAGTATTTATTAAGATTTCCATTGGAGGGGTTGCCAAATGTACCTTTTTTTGATCGATTATTTTGACTTTTTGACTTTTTGATACTTTTTAATTTACTTTTTTGTTTTACTTTTAATTTACTTTTTTGTTTACTTTTAAGTTTTAACTTTTTTTTTTTTTACTTTTTACTTTTTTTTTTTTTTTACTTTTTACTTTTTACTTTACTACTTTTTTTTACTTTTGTTAAATTTTCATTTTTTGGGGGGGCGGGGTTGATATGGATTTGGACCCCCCCCTTTGCCCCCCTCTTCCTGTGTCCTCCTTCCGTCCTCCTCCTCCTCCTCCTCCTCCTCCTCCCCTCCATAATGTTTGCTCATGTCTCTAGGCTAAGTAATTAAATGTCTCCATGGCTCCTGCTCTCTCTCTCTCCTGCTCTCTCTCTCTCTCTCTCTCTCTCTCTCTCTCTCTCTCTCTCTCTCTCTCTCTCTCTCTCTCTCTCTCTCTCTCTCTCTCTCTCTCTCTCATATTTATTCGAGACAAATTTTAAAGATTTTTTCTTTTTTCTCACAATAACAAAATTATCTTTAATAAATTAAGTCCATGTTTTCCTTGACTAAAGAGAGAGAGAGAGAGAGAGAGAGAGAGAGAGAGAGAGAGAGAGAGAGAGAGAGAGAGAGAGAGAGAGAGAGAGAGAGAGAGAGAGAGAAAAAATAGAGCTTTTAAGGAACATAATATTAACGTTTATGTCAATACCATTTTTATTATTATTATTATTATTATTATTATTATTATTATTATTATTATTATTATTATTATTATTATTATTATTATTATTATTATTATTATTATTATTATTATTATTATTATTATTATTATTATTATTATTATTATTATTATTATTATTATTATTATTATTATTATTATTATGATGATGATGTCCATGTAAATAATGACGGTGACAAGACTAGTACCTGTTAATTAGTCTCACCTTGAATTAGTTACCTAGTTAGTTACCTAGTTAATTAGGTAGTTAGTTGAATTAGTAGCCATGTGAATGACAGACTCCAGGTAATTAACAGACTAATTAATTACTGCACAGGTGTGAGTAATTAGTTATCTTGTACTGCCAGGTGTGAACAGGTGTGTGTGTGTGTGTGTGTGTGTGTGTGTGTGTATTAATTAAACGAGTTAGCAGTATTAATAAACTGTGTATATGTTTTTTTTGTGTGTGTGTGTGTGTGCGTGCGTGCGTGCGTGCATGCGTGTGTGTGCGTGTGTGTGTGAGAGAGAGGCAACAGACACCTTCACACCACCTGTTTCTATATATATATACATACTACTACTACTACTATAAGAATAATGACTTTTGTGTGTGTACAATGTTTTATAGTATTTTGAATTAATAAACAGCAATACAGAAGAATGTGTATCAGAATTTTCTCCCATTCGGTCAGCGGTTCGAGCCCACCAAGTTCGTCCTGGCGTGGTGGCGCTTTGTATATAGTCAATAACCTTGTAGTTGGTACTTGCAGTGTCTAGATAGGATCAAAGTTTGGTATCTTATCTTATCTCCCGTTTCTCTATATTTTAACTATTTCTATTATATAATCTATCTATCTCTATATAATATCTACTTCTAATATATCTAGAAATAATAACTATAAAATACCACTATGAGATACTTTGAAAAACACCTTTAAATAACAGAAAAACAAGGAATATAACTCATTTATTGATCAAAACATAATATACAGATGCTAATTATAAAGTTACATCTATAAAAACCATTAATTAAACCATACATTACTTAGAAAATCCATAAAACAAGACTATAAAATCGATAAAAACACCCTTTATTTACACTAACCTGCAACTCAACCACAACAAACCCTCGAGTCAGGCGACAATCTGGCAACTCTTCAGTGAGGCCGAGGAAGGCATAGAGGGAGGGTGCACGTCTTTACTCCTCCAGACTTGTTTATATCGTGATTAACCAATATTTTCCGCCATTCTGTTAATCTGTGCCTTAGTGTAACCTGTGCAGCGGTAACTAAGGCGTGTGTGTGACCTGTGATGCCCCCGGGAGGTCAAGGGAACTGTGTGAGGTGAGAGATAGTGATTTGTTGGTGATAATTACTATGACGTCATCGTTGTGGGTGTTATGATGTGTCAAGGAATTTATTTTTACACTAAGACCGAAATTCCCTACACAATTGGGAGTGTGGTTTCTGTTCACCTTATTGAATTCTAAGAAACATTCTCTCTATGAACTTCCGTCGCAAATTATTACTTTCGGAGATATAAGATGTTTTTAATGGGACGGAGTGTAGCTATAGGAGATATGAAAATTAAACTATCCTAACCCCACGTTTAGACTCACTAATCTAACCTATCCTAACCTATTCCCACGTTTTAACCTCCTAACTAAAGCCAAATCTGCATTGATAAGTGTCCGCGGCAAGGGAAGAACAGAGGCGATGCAGGTCACAAGAGGAAGAAGAGTGTGGCGGACGTAAACACTTGCCTCTCTTCTTCTTCTTCTTCTTGTGACCTTGGACGCTTAGTATCGCTTCATAGGTCCTCTTCCCCTTCGTCTCCTTCGTTAACAAAACTTATTCTCGCCTCCCTATAAACAACATGTCATTATCTCTAAAAGTAGTGATTTGCGACGGAAGTTCATAGCGAGAATGTTTTCTAGAATTCAATAAGGTCAATAGAAACCACACGCCCAATTGTGTAGGGAATTTCGGTCCTAGTGTAAAATAATACCGGCCTTACATATATGGTCGATAATCCCGTCATTTAAGGTTAATAATGGACAAAACACTGATCAAATAAGCAACATGGCATCTCCAGCGGATGTCAACACTGCGGCCTTCTTCTTCTTCTTCTTGTGGCCTTAGTCGCTTATAGTATCGCCAGGCGCCCCACTGCCTGTGCCCCGTGACGTCACACACCGCTAAACAGTCTATCTGTATCCTTCATTACACATTATACAAATGAATAATGAAGGAATTAGCACGGGTAATGTAAAATGATCATATATGCACCACGTACACCCTCAAAAACCCATAAAATAACAAAGAAATAAGGAAATTCAAGCTGTGAAAAAGTGACGATTTCACGGCGTAATATTTAGTACCCCACAAAATTTCACTTTTTAACCAAGGCATTAAAAAATAAGGAATCCTATGAGTTACTCACCACGTGAAGGATGTAGCTTAAAAACAGTAACAGATCCTAGTTTGGAGTAGCAGTAAAAAAGTCGGTTTTGTGTTTTTGTTAAGGTAACGTAACATTTTAAAGCACTGAGTCGGCCGTTTTTCTCCCCTAAGCACATGAAATACACGGTAGCAGAACGCACACAAACACAAAGAGTGTGTGAATAACTTGGGAAACACAGACAAACCCACACACTTCAAATACAAGGAAGAATATGACCGATACAAAATAGTAACAAAAATACAAGTCCAAGATTAAGATCTGAAAAATAGAAATCAACGCATTTGGCCCATGATTAATGCCTAAAACGATGCGGACAGAGCGAAATATATTGAAACAAACAAATTCTCCTAAAATTGATATAGAAATAAAAGTATTGATATGTAAAGGACAAATAGATGGCATTACTAACTTAAAAAAAAAAAAAAAAAAAAAAAAAAAAAAAAAAAAAAAAAAAAATCAAAAATCAAAAATCAATTAGCTATCAAAACAGCCTAAAAAACACAGAACTATATACAGGAAAATACAGAGAACTTTAAAATGAATTAAAACAAAAAAAACCTCACCAATAGCCGCTAAATTAGAGGAGAAAGGAGAAAATACATAGGTCAATATTCCGCAGGAGTGAGCGGGCTCGGTAAAACTGCACACCAACAACTCCAACCTTTGTGACTTATAAGCTTCCCCGCCACCCAACACACCAACAACTCCAACTTTTGTGACTTATAAGCTTCCCCGCCACCCAACACACCAACAACTCCAACCCTGTGTGACTTATAAGCTTCCCCGCCACCCAACACACCAACAACTCCAACCCTTTGTGACTTATAAGCTTCCCCGCCACCCAACACACCAACAACTCCAACCTTTTGTGACTTATAAGCTTCCCCGCCACCCAACACACCAACAACTCCAACCCTGTGTGACTTATAAGCTTCCCCGCCACCCAACACACCAACAACTCCAACCCTGTGTGACTTATAAGCTTCCCTGCTACCCAACACACCAACAACTCCAACCTTTTGTGACTTATAAGCTTCCCCGCTACCCAACACACCAACAACTCCAACCTTTTGTGACTTATAAGCTTCCCCGCTACCCAACACACCAACAACTCCAACCTTTTGTGACTTATAAGCTTCCCCGCCACCCAACACACCAACAACTCCAACCCTGTGTGACTTATAAGCTTCCCCGCCACCCAACACACCAACAACTCCAACCTTTTGTGACTTATAAGCTTCCCCGCCACCCAACACACACAAGACCTGGCGGGAAGCGGGCTTTTGGGTGGCGGGGGGGGGGGGGGGGGAATTAATGTTCCTCAAAAATAAAGTGGCATAATCTAGTAAAGTTCTAGATAAACTAAACCTAACCTAGCCTAGTAAAAAGAGCTCACTAACCTAACCCCCAAAACCCAGAAATGTCCCTGTTAGGTTAGTGAACTAGCAGACTAAACTAGCTGAACTAAAGGAGGGTCGATCTTGGGTGCAAAGCTACTCTCGGGCACGCCGGACTAGAACCTGGGATCACGCTATGGGTTTTTCCCGAAGACCATTGATATTGGCCCTGGGTATCTCTGTCGTATTGAAAGGTAGTCGCTGGAAGGGTCCTGACACCACGCCGTCTTGCCTCTCGTTCAACACTACTACCCATTATTTCTGCCTTCTGTCACTGTTCTCGGGTTTATGGTTTACTATAGTACTCCTTATTTACCCTTCCTCGGCCTTCCATGGGGTCGAGAATCCCGTCATTTAAGGTTAATGATGGAAAAAATAATTCGAAATGCATTTTTTCCAAGTGCATTTTTTCGAAGTGTATTTTTGGGGGTGAAAAGTGGATGGATGAAAGGTGGATGTAGGTAGTGTTAAGTAATAGGAACTACCACGTGTAGGTCTCCCAGCCTCTTGTAGCTTCCTTATGTTAGTGGGGAGTCATTAGGGAGCTTTAAAAGGAGGCTGGACAGTGTTATGGATGGGGATGAAAGGTGGATGTAGGTAGTGTTAAGTAACAGGAACTACCACGTGTAGGTCTCCCAGCCTCTTGTAGCTTCCTTATGTTCTTATGTTAGTGGGGAGTCAATAGGGAGCTTTAAAAGGAGGCTGGACAGTGTTATGGATGGGGATGAAAGGTGGATGTAGGTAGTGTTAAGTAACAGGAACTACCACGTGTAGGTCTCCCAGCCTCTTGTAGCTTCCTTATGTTCTTATGTTAGTGGGGAGTCAATAGGGAGCTTTAAAAGGAGGCTGGACAGTGTTATGGATGGGGATGAAAGGTGGATGTAGGTAGTGTTAAGTAACAGGAACTACCACGTGTAGGTCTCCCAGCCTCTTGTAGCTTCCTTTTGTTCTTATGTTAGTGGGGAGTCATTAGGGAGCTTTAAAAGGAGGCTGGACAGTGTTATGGATGGGGATGAAAGGTGGATGTAGGTAGTGTTAAGTAACAGGAACTACCACGTGTAGGTCTCCCAGCCTCTTGTAGCTTCCTTATGTTCTTATGTTACTGTGGGGAGTCATTAGGGAGCTTTAAAAGGAGGCTGGACAGTGTTATGGATGGGGATGAAAGGTGGATGTAGGTAGTGTTAAGTAACAGGAACTACCACGTGTAGGTCTCCCAGCCTCTTGTAGCTTCCTTATGTTCTTATGTTAGTGGGGAGTCAATAGGGAGCTTTAAAAGGAGGCTGGACAGTGTTATGGATGGGGATGAAAGGTGGATGTAGGTAGTGTTAAGTAACAGGAACTACCACGTGTAGGTCTCCCAGCCTCTTGTAGCTTCCTTATGTTCTTATGTTAGTGTGGAGTCATTAGGGAGCTTTAAAAGGAGGCTGGACAGTGTTATGGATGGGGATGAAAGGTGGATGTAGGTAGTGTTTAGTAATAGGAACTACCACGTGTAGGTCTCCCAGCTGGTTGTAGCTTCCTTATGTTCGTATGTGCTTATATCTTCATCACCCATTTCTGCAGGTGGGTGATGCCTACACCACTCTGACAGCCCGGCTCACCACCACCACCACCACTACTGCCTCATCACCCCCCTCCCCCCCCTCCTCAGCGATGGGGGTGATGGTGGGGGTGGTGGTGACGTCCCTACTAATACTGGGTATGAATTCAGGAGATCTAATTTTTTTCCCCTTATTTTAACCTTAAATAATAAACTCCTAATAGCCTACTGTACATAACACTATAGTCGCCAGTCACTCGCCACTGCACTAATGTCGCCCTTAACACTATATTACGAATTATAGCATCACTACAGCCTTGTATGTGCCACTGAAGATGATACACAGTAGTTTATATTATGTACATCACACTACATGTCTTCAGTGGCACATACAAGGCTGTAGTGATGCTATAATTCGTAATATATTGTTAAGGCCGACATTAGTGCAGTGGCGAGTGACTGGCGACTATAGTGTTGTCTAGGGTACCACTTCCATTGCTATTATGTGATATGAACACACACACACACACACACACAGGTACGCAACACACACACACACACACACACACACACATACACACACACACACACGTTTTTGAAGCAATATTTTTCTGGGCGACACTCTTTGGCTATCCAGGAAGGTAATACGTAGGCCTACCTGTTCAAATATAGTTTTTTGGCTACACCATCTACCCACCTTTGTAGGTTTTGTATAAATAAAGATCCTATGCAGTACTATGAATGCACTTCTGGATCTAGGTAACACACACAGATATGATGAGCCATTGTATCCAGGAAGCATTTTATGAACGAATATCTTGTCGCCCAGTAGCTTAAAAATGTCATTACTGGGCGACAGTTTTTCATCACTGGGAGACATTTTGGTCGCCCAGTTATAATGTTACAAAATGCACTGTAACACACACACACACACACACACACACACAGGTACATCATACACACGCCCACCCACACCCACACACACCACACACACACACACACACCACACACCACACATACACCCACACACACAGACACAGACACACACACACACACACATACACACACACCCACACCCACACACCCACACCCACACCACACACACACCACACACACACACACACACACATACACCCACACCACACACACACCACACATACACCCACACACACACACCATAACACCATAACATTATCTCTATCCTAACACTTTCCAGGCTGTAATGCTACACCAGAGGACAGTAACAACACCACCAACACCACCGATGGAGTACATGTGAAGGCGTATGGGAGGCCGCCTTGTCACACCACCACCACCACCACAGGCACCACCACCAACAACACCACCAGCAAGGGGAGGTTGGGTGTGATAGCCTCGCCTGACACCCACGGACAGATTAGTTGTCAGTGGGTTATTGTGAACCCTCAACGCCAAACTCTGCTACTCAGGTGTGTGGGTGTGTGTGTGGGTGTGTGTGGGTGTGGGTGTGGGTGTGGGTGTGGGTGTGGGTGTGTGTGTGTGTGTGTGTTGTGGGGGTGTGTGGGTGTGTTTTGTGTATGTGTGTGGGTGTGTGGTGTGGTGTGTGTGTGTGTGTGTGTGTGTGTGTGTGTGTGTTGACCTGATGACCTGTGATGACCTTAATTAATCACGTCATTACACCTGGTTTTTAAAGGTGCTTATTTTCTTGTAGGCTCCAAAAAAGTACATATTTGTCATATTGATGTATTAATGTGTGTGTGTGTGTGTGTGTGTGTGTGTGTTGTGTGTGTGTGTGTGTGTGTGTGTGTGTTTATATCTTACTTATGTATGGAGCTTTATTTATCAATGTTATTTTATTATTTTTATTATTTATTTTTGAGTTATTGAGTTATTTTCTACTTCATGTTAACTTCTCGCTGTGTACGCTAAACTAGTCTAACCTAAACTAACCTAACCTAACCTTACCCTAACCTAAACTAACCTAACCTAACCTTACCCTAACCTAATCTAACCTAACCTTACCCTAACCTAAACTAATCTAACCTAACCTAAACTAAACTAACCTAACCTAACCTAACCTAACCTAACCTAACCTAACCTAACCTTACCTTACCTAACCTTACCTAACCTAAACTAACCTAACCTAACCTTACCCTAACCTAAACTAACCTAACCTTACCTTACCCTAACCTAACCTTACCCTAACCTAATCTAACCTAACCTTACCCTAACCTAAACTAATCTAACCTAACCTAAACTAAACTAACCTAACCTAACCTAACCTAACCTAACCTAACCTAACCTAACCTAACCTAACCTAAACTAACCTAAACTAACCTTACCTAACCTAACCTAAACTAAACTAACCTAACCTTACCATAACCTAAACTAACCTAAACTAACCTAACCTAACCTAACCTAAACTAACCTAACCTTACCCTAACCTAATCTAATCTAACCTAAACTAACCTAACCTAACCTAAACTAACCTAAACTAAACTAACCTAACCTTACCTAACCTTACCTAACCTAACCTTACCTAACCTAACCTAACCTAACCTTACCCTAACTAACCTTAACTAACCTAATGTAACCCAGTGTAAATTGACCTCAACCTGACCTGACCTGACCTTTCCGCAGCTTCACCCAGTTTGACCTTGAGTCGGGTCGTTGCAACAGAGACGGGAGGTCATGCTGCTCTCAGTGGGTCACACTGTACCCTGGCAGTGACCTTAAGGACAGAACCCGGGTCAGGAAGGCGAGAGGTCACTTCACCAAATCGAACATTCTCCAGCACAAAAACAGCCTGGAAGTTGGAGTTGATGGAAACTTGGGTGGCATTCGGTCTCAGAAGCTCCACAAATTGAACGTTCTCCAGCAGTCAAATGGCCTAAACCCCGAAAGAAACCTGGGTCTGGTGAGGGCTAGGAAGCTCTGTGGGTCTTATCTACCCAGACCCATAGTTACTCAGGCCCCCAGAGTGTATATGAAGTATTCGGTCAGGGTGCCGTTTCCATCGCTCGCCGCTAAACCCAGGCATCGCGGGTTTAGACTGGTTTATTCTACAAGTAAGTGGTTTTTTACTATGGTTTATTAAGGGTTTATTATTGTTGATATATATTATTATCAAGAAGGGTTTAGGCTGGTTTATTATGCAAGTAAGTGGTTTTTTACTATTGTTTATTAAGGTTTTATTAAGGGTTTATTATTATTGATATATATTATTATCAAGAAGGGTTTAGGCTGGTTTATTATGCAAGTAAGTGTTTTTTTACTATTATTTATTAAGGTTTTATTAAGAGGGTTTATTATTATTGATATATATTATTATCAAGAATGGTTTAGGCTGGTTTATTATGCAAGTGAGTGGTTTTTTACTATTGTTTGGAAGGTGTTTAGTTAGGTTTTATTAAGAGGGTTTATTATTATTGATATATATTATTATCAAGAAGGGTTTAGGCTGGTTTATTATGCAAGTGTGTGGTTTTTTACTATTGTCTGGAAGGTGTTTAGTTAGGTTTTATTAAGAGGGTTTATTATTATCAAGAATGGTTTAGACTGGTTTATTCTACAAGTAAGTGTTTTTTTACTATTGTTTATTAAGGTTTTATTAAGGGTTTATTATTGTTGATATATATTATTATCAAGAAGGGTTTAGGCTGGTTTATTATGCAAGTAAGTGGTTTTTTACTATTGTTTGGAAGGTATTTATTACAGTTTTATTAAGAGGGTTTATTATTATCAAGAAGGGTTTAGGCTGGTTTATTATGCAAGTGAGTGGTTTTTTACTATTGTCTGGAAGGTGTTTAGTTAGGTTTTATTAATGGTTTATTATGATTGATATATATTATTATCAAGAAGGGTTTAGACTGGTTTATTATGCAAGTGAGTGTGGTTTTTTACTATTGTTTGGAAGGTATTTATTACAGTTTTATTAAGAGGGTTTATTATTATTCATATATATTATTATCAAGAAGGGTTTAGACTGGTTTATTATGCAAGTGAGTGGTTTTTTACTATTGTTTATTAAGGTTTTATTAAGAGGGTTTATTATTGTTGATATATATTATTATCAAGAAGGGTTTAGACTGGTTTATTATGCAAGTGAGTGTGGTTTTTTACTATTGTTTATTAAGGTTTTATTAAGAGGGTTTATTATTGTTGATATATATTATTATCAAGAAGGGTTTAGGCTGGTTTATTCTACAAGTGAGTGGGTTTTTACTATTATTTATTAAGGTTTTATTAAGGGTTTATTATTTTTGATATATATTATTATCAAGAAGGGTTTAGGCTGGTTTATTCTACAAGTGAGTGGTTTTTTACTATTGTTTGGAAGGTGTTTAGCTAAGTTTTATTAAGAGGGTTTATTATTATCAAGAAGGGTTTAGGCTGGTTTATTCTACAAGTAAGTGTGGTTTTTTACTATTATTTATTAAGGTTTTATTAAGGGTTTATTATTGTTGATATATATTATTATCAAGAAGGGTTTAGGCTGGTTTATTCTACAAGTAAGTGTGGTTTTTTACTATTATTTATTAAGGTTTTATTAAGAGGGTTTATTATTATTGATATATATTATTATCAAGAAGGGTTTAGGCTGGTTTATTATGCAAGTAAGTGGTTTTTTACTATTGTTTATTAAGGTTTTATTAAGGGTTTATTATTATTGATATATATTATTATCAAGAAGGGTTTAGGCTGGTTTATTATGCAAGTAAGTGTTTTTTTACTATTATTTATTAAGGTTTTATTAAGAGGGTTTATTATTATTGATATATATTATTATCAAGAATGGTTTAGGCTGGTTTATTATGCAAGTGTGGTTTTTTACTATTGTTTATTAAGGTTTTATTAAGGGTTTATTATTGTTGATATATATTATTATCAAGAAGGGTTTAGACTGGTTTATTATGCAAGTGAGTGGTTTTTTACTATTGTTTGGAAGGTGTTTATTACAGTTTTATTAAGAGGGTTTATTATTATTCATATATATTATTATCAAGAAGGGTTTAGGCTGGTTTATTATGCAAGTGAGTGGTTTTTTACTATTGTTTGGAAGGTGTTTATTACAGTTTTATTAAGAGGGTTTATTATTATTAAGAAGGGTTTAGACTGGTTTATTATACAAGTAAGTGTGGTTTTTTACTATTGTTTATTAAGGTTTTATTAAGGGTTTATTATTGTTGATATATATTATTATTAAGAAGGGTTTAGGCTGGTTTATTATGCAAGTAAGTGGTTTTTTACTATTATTTCAGGTTTTATTAAGGGTTTATTATTATTGATATATATTATTATCAAGAAGGGTTTAGGCTGGTTTATTATGCAAGCGAGTGTGGTTTTTTACTATTGTCTGGAAGGTGTTTAGTTAGGTTTTATTAAGAAGGTTTATTATTATTGATATGCAGGAAAACCTCTCATATTCGGACTTTGACATTATTCGAACTTTTTTTTATTTATTTTTATTTATTTATTTATTTATTATTATTATTATTATTATTATTATTATTATTATTATTATTATTATTATTATTATTACTATTTTTTTTTTTTTTTTAATTTTAATATAGGAGTCGAAATTTCCTAGCTAGCAACAAAGCAATTTAAGCAAAGCAACAAAGCAAAGCAACCGCCTAGCTCGCATATAGTAAGAAACGACCCTGGTTATAGTACTTATAGGTAGTTAAGTTTGGTAGTTATAGTTCTATTGTCTTATGTTCTTATAACTCGTATCTTCCCCAGGGCCTAACGACACCACTTGCGCACTAACTAGCACTAACTACCCAACGACTGAGACCATTCCAATCATTCACCACCCTATTTGAACCACTTTCCCAATTTCCCTATTTTTAATATTACGCAATGAATCCGTAACTTGTTATATTATTACGTATTCCTCGTATCTCCCTCAGGGGCTAACGACACCTGCGGCCCTAACGAGTTCTCCTGCGGCGCCTCCAACCAGTGTGTGGTGCGGGCCCTCCTGTGTGACGGCAGGCCAGACTGTGCTGATGAGTCTGATGAGGCCAGCTGTGCGGAGGGAGGCCAGGTGGTGCAGGTGGCGAAGGGTGAGTGTAGGTGGGGAGAGGGAGAGTGGGTGGGTGTAGGTGGGGAGAGAGAGAGAGAGAGAGAGAGAGGAAGGGGGGATAGTAGTTGGAGGGAAGGAGAGAGAGAAGGTGGAGGTGTAGAAAAGTGAGTGTTGGGGGGGGGGAGAGAGAGAGAGAGAGAGAGAGAGAGAGAGAGAGAGAGAGAGAGAGAGAGAGAGAGAGAGAGAGAGAGAGAGAGGAGAGAGAGGAGAGAGAGAGAGAGAATAGGAGGTTGAGGGAGAGAAGGAGGGAAGGGAGGAAGGAGAGAGAGAGAGAGAGGAGCAAGAGAATGAGAGAGAGAGAGATTTTTCATACAATTTTTCTTTTTAGTTTGGTCAGGTTTTTCCTTTTTTTTTCTAGTGTTCTGTGTTTAAAAAAATTTCTGGCGTCTATTTTGTCCCTGTATTTGTGTCTATCCATCTGTCCGTCTGTCTAACACCCCCCCCCTCACCCCCCAGACTCATGCCAGCAGCAGCCCGCCTATGTGGTGTGTGATGGGGTGCGTCAGTGTGTCGAGGGGGAGGACGAGAAGGGATGCCAAGGTGGGATGTGTGTGTGTTTACCTGCTTGTGTGTGTGTGTGTGTGTACCTGAGTGTGTGTGTGTGTGTGTGTATACCTGATTGTGTGTGTGTGTGTGTGTGTGTGTGTGTTTTGAAGTTATATTAAGGATTTGTATTGGAGAGGGAGGGCGAGAAGGGCTGCCAAGGTGGGATGTGTGTGTGTTTACCTGCTTGTGTGTGTGTGTGTGTGTGTACCTGAGTGGTGTGTGTGTGTGTGTGTACCTGAGTGTGTGTGTGTGTGTGTGTGTGTGATTTGTATTGTTTTTTACTCCCATGTTTTTCTCCATTATTTATTTCTCCACATTATTTTTTGTGTCTCCTAATGATAAAGTTTAAAATTACTTAACCCCTTCACGCCCAGATCTTTCCTTTGTAGTAGTAATAGTAGTAGTAGTAGTAGTAGTAGTAGTAGTTAACCCCTTCACGCCCAGATCTTTCCTTGGCTCTATATAAAATGGTCTGTTGTCGAGCCATAAAATAACGAAAAGTCACTGAATATACCACAGTAGTTAGTGGACAAGGCTACTAAACAGGTCATAGCTATACAATATTGCTTATAGTCACTACAAATGGTCTGTTGTCAGCCATAAAATAACGAAAAGTCACTGAATATACCACATTAGTTAGTGGACAAGGCTACTAAACAGGTCATAGCTATACAATATTGCTTATAGTCACTAGAAATGGTCTGTTGTCAGCCATAAAATAACGAAAAGTCACTGAATATACCACAGTAGTTAGTGGACAAGGCTACTAAACAGGTCATAGCTATAAAATATTGCTTATAGTCACTACAAATGGTCTGTTGTCAGCCATAAAATAACGAAAAGTCACTAAATATACCACAGTAGTTAGTGGACAAGGATACTAAACAGGTCATAGCTATACAATATTGCTTATAGTCACTACAAATCGTCTGTTGTTAGCCATAAAATAACGAAAAGTCACTGAATATACCACAGTAGTTAGTGGACAAGGATACTAAACAGGTCATAGCTATACAACATTGCTTATAGTCACTAAAAATTCGTCTAATGGTACCCAAATTACAATGGCAATTACGTTCTGGGTCTCAAGGGGTTAAATATTAAAAAAAAAATAGTAATTATGTACCAATGTAAAAATATCTTGATAAATGGATGTTTTTTTGTATACCAGTAAATTATTATGTACAGTAAAACCTCTCCTATTGGGACTCATTGGGCCAAGGAGTGGTCCGAGTAATGCAAGGATCCGAATAATGGGGGGATTATATATGGGGGGGATATGTAAAAAAAAAAAAAAAAAAATGAGGTGTTATATATAGTAGCTAGGAAATTTCGATCACTAAAAAAAAAAAAAAAAAAAAAAAAAATTAGGTGTTATATAATATATAACACCTAATTTTTTTTTTTTTTTTTTTTTTAGTGGTCGAAATTTCCTAGCTACTATATATAACACCTAATTTTTTTTTTTTTTTTTTTTTTTTTTTTAATGGTCGAAATTTCCTAGCTACTATATTATAGTAGCTAGGAAATTTCGACCATTAAAAAAAAAAAAAAAAAAAAAAAAAAAAATTAGGTGTTATATATAGTAGCTAGGAAATTTCGACCACTAAAAAAAAAAAAAAAAAAAAAATTAGGTGTTATATATAGTAGCTAGGAAATTTCGACCACTGGAAAAAAAAAAAAAAAAAAAAAATTAGGTGTTATATATAGTAGCTAGGAAATTTCGACCACTAAAAAAAAAAAAAAAAAAAAAAAAAAAAAAAAAAAAAAAAAAATTAGGTGTTATATATAGTAGCTAGGAAATTTCGACCACTTAAAAAAAAAAAAAAAAAAAAAAAAAAAAAAAAAAATTAATTAGGTGTGTATAGGCCCCCATCCACGGTACGATTGGTCATACGATCTGATCCGGCAGACCTGATCCGATGGATATCCTACCACCCACTAACGATCCGACCGCACCTCAAGACTAGTTCAGTTGGTGATAGAGACGGTGGAGAGCGGTTCCCATGATGGGTCTATGCAACGAGGATACAATTACTTGTGATGGAATCTGATACCACAACTGAGCAGCGTAAACATCATCCGCGCTCGCACCAAATTCATAGAGGCAGTTATTTTCTTAATATATTTCGGGAACATACTTCTCATATCGTTTTGTTGTTATTGTTGTTGTTTCAACATTAGCCTCACTGTCACTCACTGTCGCTCCTTGAGTTTCTCTACCGTAGATAACAGTAAAGTCGCCAGGACAACTTTTTTTTCTGTTTACAGCCGTGTGGTGGCGTTAATACTTACATTTCTACATCCATGATTTCAGGACAGTTAGAAGGGGCTATCTGGAGAGTCTGTGTCATTTTGTGTCTTCATCTGTGTCATAGTAGGGCTATAAATGAACAAATTACAAAAATATCTACAAAGTGGCTACCAACAGTAGAGTCGCCATCTAGTGTTTATGTTCTGAGTGTCCTCCCGCTGTCGTCGTCGCCCGAAAAAAAACCGAGTAGTGAAATTGTAAACCGTCTATACTTGCAGCTACAAAGCATAAAACAACGCTGAAACAGGGTAGCTTATACAGTCATGATATAAACTACTGTGTATCATCTTCAGTGGCACAGACACAGCAGTAGTGAGGCTATCATTCGTAATATATGGCGACTGGCGACATTACTGCAGGTGGCGACTTTACTGTTATCTACGGTGCCAATACTTCATAAGCGGCATTTTTCTTATATTTAACCATTTACTCTTTGCTTTTTATTTGCCACAAACATTTAGTTTCTATATCATTGGATGACTTCTGTCCAAAAGTGTTTGTCATTAAAGAAACCATTCATCTTGGTAGTCCTCTCACGACGCTGTCAGTGGCGAAACTGACGGCTGGCCTCACGATCACCACACTCACGGTGCCATACGGTCTGAACCGGATGATCTGTCGGATCTAAAAACCAAACACTGCTCGGTCGCCATCCAACCAGCTGTCAGTCGGTCGGACAGACCAAAATCACCCCACTCACGATCCAACCAGATCTATCCGATGGCCGTACGACCAGATCGCACAGTGGATGGGGGCCTTATAGAGCTAGGAAATTTCGACCCCTTAAAAAAGAAAAAAAAAAAGGTCCGAATAATGTCAAAGTCCGAATAGGAGAGGTTTTACTGTATATCTATAATTATCTTGATTTTCCGTATCTTGATGTCAAAGAAAAACCCATGACGTTTTTTGTGAATATAATTATTATTAGTGACTTTTTTGTATAGTGTTGGAATTTGTTTTTAATATTTCGCAGTTTTTTGTGAATATTTTGTAAATTTGTAATAGTAATGTGTCTTTTTTTTTTTTTTTAATAATGGAGTAAGGCATTCTCACCCAACACCTCAGCCAATCCCGTGCAATTCGGAACTCCATTTTTGCCACCTTAACGTGCTGTGACTCTATATCGTGTTTCTGCAGGGTGTGGGTCAGAGTGGTGGTGGTGTGGCGTGGGGACGGACGTGCGTGTCTCCCAGCTGGTTGTAGCTTCCTTATGTTCTTATGTTAGTGGGGAGTTAATAGGGAGCTTTAAAAGGAGGCTGGACAGTGTTATGGATGGGGATGAAAGGTGGATGTAGGTAGTGTTCAGTAACAGGAACTACCACGTGTAGGTCTCCCAGCCTCTTGTAGCTTCCTTATGTTCTTATGTTAGTGTGGAGTCAATAGGGAGCTTTAAAAGGAGGCTGGACAGTGTTATGGATGGGGATGAAAGGTGGATGTAGGTAGTGTTCAGTAACAGGAACTACCACGTGTAGGTCTCCCAGCCTCTTGTAGCTTCCTTATGTTCTTATGTTAGTGGGGAGTCATTAGGGAGCTTTAAAAGGAGCTGGACAGTGTTTATGGATGGGGATGAAAGGTGGATGTAGGTAGTTTAAGTAACAGGAACTACCACGTGTAGGTCTCCCAGCCTCTTGTAGCTTCCTTATGTTCTTATGTTAGTGGGGAGTTAATAGGGAGCTTTAAAAGGAGGCTGGACAGTGTTATGGATGGGGATGAAAGGTGGATGTAGGTAGTGTTCAGTAACAGGAACTACCACGTGTAGGTCTCCCAGCTGGTTGTAGCTTCCTTATGTTCTTATGTTCTTTTTGGGAGTTTAACATAAGCGAGTATATGCCATGTGTGTTCCAGGGTGTGGGTCTGAGCGGTGGTGGTGTGGCGTGGGGCGGGAGTGCTATGGTGTGATGCAGAGGTGTGACGGGATACCACACTGCTCCAACGCCATGGACGAACTCTCTTGCAGTGAGTGCATCTCTGTCTCATTCTAAATCTTCTTCTGTCAGGCCCCAAGTGTCAAAATTGTGTCTAATGGCCTCTTGTAGCTTCCTTATTTTCTTATGTTCTGTCTCACTTCAACCCTTAGTCAACCTCCAATAACCTAAAACAACCTCAAATAGCCTAAAATAACCTAAAATAAGCCGAAAACAACCTCAAATAACCTAAAATAAGCCGAAAACACCCTCAAATAACCTCAAATAGCCTAACACAACCTCAAATAAGCCGAAAACAACCTCAAATAAGCCTAAAACAACCTCAAATAGCCTTAAATAACCTCAAATAAGCCTAAAACAACCTCAAATAGCCTAAAATAACCTCAAATAAGCCTTAAATAACCTCAAGTAAGCCTAAAACAACCTCAAATAGCCTTAAATAACCTCAAATAAATCTAAAAGAACCTAACCTAACCTAAAATCAACATAATATTTCCTAAAACAACCTAAAACCTTATTTTCTGATGTTATATTCTCTTATTTTGACCCTTATTCCCTCAGGCCCCAAGTGTCAAAATCGTATCTAATGGCCTCTTGTAGCTTCCTTATTTTCGTATATTCTTATATTCTCTGATTTTGACCCTTATTCTGTCAGGCCCCGAGTGTCAAAATTGTGTCTGATGGCCTCTTGTAGCTTCCTTATGTTCTTATGCTCTGATGTTCTATGTCAGTTTAATGTCCTTATGTTCTATCAGGCCTTGTAGCTTCCTTATGTTCTTATATTCTCTTATTTTGACCCTTCCTCCCCCAGGTCCCAAGTGTCAGAGTCGTGTCTGATGGCATCTTGTAGCTTCCTTATGTTCTTATATTCTCTTATTTTGACCCTTCCTCCCCCAGGTCCCAAGTGTCAGAGTCGTGTCTGATGGCCTCTTGTAGCTTCCTTATGTCCTTATATTCTCTTATTTTGACCCTTCCTCCCCAGGTCCCAAGTGTCAGAGTCGTGTCTGATGGCCTCTTGTAGCTTCCTTATGTCCTTATATTCTCTTATTTTGACCCTTCCTCCCCCAGGTCCCAAGTGTCAGAGTCGCGTGGCGTGCTGGGGGGGCGGCTGCTACCCCCTCTACCAGCGCTGCGACGGCTCCCCGGACTGTGGGGATGCTTCCGACGAGGCCAACTGCACCCCTGCCC
Source organism: Chionoecetes opilio (assembly GCA_016584305.1). Classification (NCBI taxonomy): domain Eukaryota; kingdom Metazoa; phylum Arthropoda; class Malacostraca; order Decapoda; family Majidae; genus Chionoecetes; species Chionoecetes opilio. The sequence continues at coordinate 57,074 of JACEEZ010007554.1, forward strand.
TCTGCAACCTCCAGGTGAGATGCACACACACACACACACACACACACACACACACACCCGCACACCCACACACACACCCACACACGCTTAACCCCTTCACGCCCAGAACGTAATTGCCATTGTAATTTGGGTACCATTAGACGATTTGTAGTGACTATAAGCAATGTTTTATAGCTATGACCTGTTTAGTATCCTTGTCCACTAACTACTGTGGTATATTCAGTGACTTGTCGTTATTTTATGGCTAACAACAGACATTTTTTTATAGCCAAGGAAAGATCTGGGCGTGAAGGAGTTACATAAATAGAGAGAAATTGATTTATCGCTACATAGAATCAAGCTTCACACACACACACACACACACACCACACACCACCTCACACCCCACCCCACCCACCCACCCACCTACCCACCCACCCACCCACCCACCCACCCACGCACTTATAAACACAGAGATAAATACTAGATAGATTGAAATAGATAGACAGAAGTAGTAAATTTAGACAAGAAATGGATAAATTGATACCTTAAAATCTAACTTGTCATTTACACACACAAATAAACCTTAAAATAAACTAAGAGAAAATAGATTAATTGACACATAAAATCAAGCTTGTCACATACCCTCACTAATACACCAAAAAAAAATTATGTCACTACCAAAAAATCAAACTTATTACCACAGGTTGAAGTTGGAAAGTGTGCGTGTGATTAAAAGTGTGTCTAAGTGTGTGTGTAAGTGTTAATATGAGTGTGTTAAAGGGTGAGTGTGTTAAGAGTGTGTTTTAAGGGTGTGTCTAAGGGTGAATGTGTTTGAAAGTGTGTGTGTTTCAGTGTAAGTGTGGTAAAAGTGTCTCTAAGTGTGTGTGTAAGTGTTAATATGAGTGTTTTAAAAGGGGTTTGAGAGTGTTAAGAGTGTGTTTTAAGGGTGTGTCAAAGGGGTGAATGTTTTTTAAAAGTGTGTGTGTTTCAGTGTAAGTGTGGTAAAAGTGTCTCTAAGTGTGTGTGTAAGTGTTAATATGAGTGTGTTAAAGGTTGAGAGTGTTAAGAGTGTGTTTTAAGGATGTGTCTAAGGGTGAATGTGTTTGAAAGTGTGTGTGTTTCAGTGTAAGTGTGGTAAAAGTGTGTCTAAGTGTGTGTGTAAGTGTTAATGTGAGTGTGTTAAAGGGTGAGTGTGTTAAGAGTGTGTTTTAAGGGTGTGTCTAAGGGTGAATGTGTTTGAAAGTGTGTGTGTTTCAGTGTAAGTGTGGTAAAAGTGTCTCTAAGTGGTGTGTGTAAGTGTTAATAGATGTGTTAAAGGTTGAGTGTGTTAAGAGTGTGTTTTAAGGTGTGTCTAAGGGTGAATGTGTTTGAAAGTGGTGTCGTTTCAGTGTACGTGTCGCCTAAAGTCTCTCTAAGTGTGTGTGTAAGTGTTAATATGAGTGTGTGTAAAGGGTGAGTGTGTTTTAAGGGTGTGTCTAAGGGTGAATGTGTTTGAAAGTGTGTGTGTTTCAGTGTAAGTGTGGTAAAAGTGTCTCTAAGTGTGTGTGTAAGTGTTAATATGAGTGTGTGTTAAAGGGTGAGTGTGTTAAGAGTGTGTTTTAAGGGTGTGTCTAAGGGTGAATGTGTTTAAAAGTGTGCATGTTTCAGTGTAAGTGTGGTAAAAGTGTCTCTAAGTGTGTGTGTAAGTGTTAATATGAGTGTGTTAAAGGGTGAGTGTGTTAAGAGTGTGTTTTAAGTGTGTGTATAATGTTGAGTGTGTTAGAAATGTGTCTCCTAAGGGTGAGTGTGTGAGAGTTTGTCTTTGTTATATTTCAATGTTTTTATTGGCGGTCCGACTTCTAGTTCTTGTCTGTGTTAGTTCCTGTTGTTCTAACTTGTACTGTTGCTTCATCTCATTTATCCTGAACTCTTTAAATCCTCGACCTATTGTATGTGTTTTATATTTGTTATACAGGTTGAAGTTCCCAAACTCGGCAACCTCGGGACCAGCGCCGAGCCGAGTAATGGAATTTTCCGACTTTTAGAACGTAGATATATTAAGGGGGAAAAAATGGTTTGGGAGCCAAAATTTACCAATAACAGACCTGTAGAAGTACACAAAATAACAGTGTACACAACTCTACAGTCACAACACCACTGAACAATAACAACAAACAAATCGGCGGGAGAAACCCAGCGGCCTAGTGTGGTGGCACCCAGCGGCCGACCCGGCAACTACGCCCAGGGTTTTGGGTGTTCTGCCGGGTTTTGGAAAATCCCGAACCCTAGCCGAGTTTTGGGTGTTGCCGAGTTTGGGAACTTCAACCTGTACCCTCAATAAATAAAGTAATAATGGATAAATTGATACATAAAATCAAAATTGTCACACACACACTTAAATAAACAAAAGAACTTACAAAAACACATGCGCAAAAAATCAAAGTTATCACATACATACATACATACATACATACATACATACATACATACATACATACATACATACATACATACATACATACACTAATAAACAAAGGAAATAGATCAATCGCTACATAAAATCGAAATTATCAATATCGTCATACCTAAGAAAAAATATAGCAGTGCCTAAAATCAGACTTGTATACAGCCTTCACCTTACTTTATTCACCCTATTCACCCTTTATTGTTATTGTGACCTCTCTATTGTTACACCCGATCACCCGTTCACCCGCCCCCCCAGAACGGCACCTTCCTGTGTGACAACCGGCGGTGCATCCGTGAGACATGGCGGTGTGACCAGCTGGATGACTGCAGGGACGGGAGTGACGAACGGGAGTGTCTCAGGGTGGGTGACAGCGGATGCAGGAGGAGGAGAAGGAGGACCCACACCCAACACCCAACACCCACACCCATTACCCATCACCATCACCCACACCCACACCCTCACCCATCACACACACCCACTCACCCATTCACCCACACCCACAAACACACATTTAAACCACGGTCTATCTTTCGACAGACTGTGCCATCATTAAATTTTTGTTATATATATTAAAATTATCTTTGGGCGTTGCTGTAATGGCAATAAACTTACTTACTTACTTACCATTCACCCACAGACAGACCCACACCCATCACCCATCACCCACACCCACACCCACACACTCAAACACCCATCACACACACCCACACCCACACCCACACCCATCCATTCACCCTCAAATACCCATCACTCATCACCCACCACCCACACCTACCCACCACCCACACACATTCACCCATCACAACACCCATTCACCCACCACCAACACCCACCCATTCACCCTCAAACACCCACACCCATCACCCACACCTACCCACCACCCACACCCTCAAATACCCACCACCCATCACCCATCACACACCCACACCCACACCCTCAAATACCCACCACCCATCACCCATCACCCACACACACCCACCCATTCACCCTCAAATACCCACCACCCATCACTCATCACCCACACCTACCCACCAACCACCCACACCCACACCCATCACCCACCACCCATCACCCTAAAACCCCCATTCACCCATCACCCACACACACCCACACCCATCACCCATTACCCATCACCACCACCCATTCACCCACACCCATCACCCTAAAACCCCCCATTCCCCCACAGAACTCAGTCATCGGAGTAGCAGCCATGGGAGGCCTGGTCTGTGCCCTCCTCTTGGTGGTGGCCGTGGGGTGTACTGGCAGACTCTACGCCCTCAGGATGGGGCTGACACGGCTGCGGGGCGGGGGCAGGGGGGGGCGGGGCGGGGGGCACAGGGGGGGCGGCGGTAGAGGTCCCCCAGCCCCCCGGTCCCGCCTTGAGGAGCATTTGTTGCAGAGGGAAATGCCGCCTCCGTATCATGTCGCCATAAATGACCACTCTAGTCCGTAAGTGTGTGTGTGTGTGGCGTGCAGTCAGTTCGTACAAAAGTTGTTTCGTACACCGGTAGATTTGTACACCCAAAAGTTGTTTCCTTGTCCATATGAAACCATAGTCGTTTCGTACACTCAGCTCAGAGTTGAATTTGATGACTAGAGTTACGAAACGACACCAGGTATGTACGCAAAACCTCAAAATCAGTGTACGAAACGACTAATATAGCAAGGGTACGAAGCAACTTATGTACGAAACTCCCTGTAACCGTTTTATCTCCCTATCCGATACCTTCCCTCCTTGGTTATAATGGACGAGAACTGGAGAGAATCTATTTTATGTGTATTTTAATCTCTCTCTCTCTCTCTCTGCTCTCTCTCTCTCTCTCTCGCTCTCTCCTCTCTCGTCCTTCTCTCTCTCTCTCTCGTCTCTCTCCTCTCTCTTCTCTCCTCTCTCTCTCTCTCCTCTCTCTCTCTCCCCCCCCCCCCCCCCCCCCCCCGTTTGGGGGTTTTTTTTTTACGAAAAAATCCCCCCAAACCCAAAACCCACCCCAAAAAATTTTAACCCAACCCCACCCAAAAACCCCCAAATTTCCCTTGCCCTCCCCCAAAACCCACCCCCTAATTTCCCCTACCCCCCCCAAATTTTCCCCCCCCCATAAAAAAACCCCATTCCCCCCGAAACTCAGTTTTTCCGATTTTGAAGAAAGGGGACCTGGTTTTTTTTTGTTTTGGCCCGGGGTTTGGGGAACAAAAACCCCTCAAAATGGGGAAAAAAAACCGGGGGGCCCGGGGGGGGGGGGGCGGGGGGGGGGCAACTTATGGCCCCCCAAACCCCCCGGAAACCCGTTTTTTTTTTTTTTAGGGAAATTCCCCCCTTTTTTAATATGGGGGAAAAAGGGGAAAATCTATTTTTAAGGTGGTTTTTTTCTCCCCTTCTTCCTTTTTTCTTCCCCTGCCCCCCTCCCCCGTTTTTCCCCCCCCTTTCCTTTCCCTTCTTTTCCCCCATTCCCTCCCCCCCTTTCTTTCCTTTTCCCCCCCCTTCCCCTCCCCCGTTTAAAAACCCCTTTTCCCCCCCCTTCCCCTTTTCCTTTTTCCTTCCCTCGTTTTTAAAAATTTCTCCTTCCCCCCCCTTTCCCTCCTTTTAAAAAAAAGGGGAAACGAAAAAAAAAAAAAAAAAAAAAAAAACAAAAAAAAATTTTAATCTCCTTCTTTTTCCCTCTCCTCTTTCCGCCCCCTCCCCCCTCGTCTCCCCCTCCCTCTCTCTTCCCCGTCTCCCTCTCTCCCCTCCTCCCCTCATCTTTTTCCCCTCTCTCCCCTCCCCTTTCCTCTTCTTTTCTCTCTCCCCCCCCTTTTCTTCCCCCCTCTCTCTCTCCCCCCCTCTTTTCTCTCTCCTCTCTTTCCCTTTTCTCTCTCCTCTCTCCCCTCCCCCTTTCCTTCTCTCCCTCCTCCCCTCTCTCCCCCTCCTCTCCTTCTCTCCTCCCCCCTCTCCCCCTACCCCCCTCTCGTCCCTCTCTTTTCCTCCCCCCTTTTCCCCCCCTCCCCCCTCCCTCTCCCCCCTCTTTCCCTCCTCCTCTCTCTCTCCTCTCTCACCTCCTTTTCCCTTTTCTCTCTCCCCCCTCTCCCCTCTCTCCTCTCCTCTCTCCTCCTCCTCCCCCTCCCCCCTTTTCTCCCCCTCCCTCTCCCTCTCTTCCCTTTCTCCCCCTCTCTCTCTCTCTTTTTTTTCCTCCCCTCTCCCCTCCCTCCTCCCTCTCTTTCTCTCTCCCCCCTCCCCTCTCTTCTCTCTCCCCTCCCCTTCCCCCTCACCCTTTCCCCTCTCCCTCTCTCCTCTCCCCCTCTCTCGTCTCCCCCTTTTCTCTTTTCCCTCCCCTCTCTCTCTCTCTCTCCCCTCCCCCCCCCTCTCCTCCTCTCCCCCTTTTCCTCCCCTTCCCCTCCTCTTCCTCCCTCCCCTCTCCCCCTCTCCCCCCTTTTCCCCTCTCCCCCTCCCCCTCACCTTTTTCCCCCCTTCTCCCCCCTCCCCCCCTTCCTCTTCTCTTTTTTTCTTTTTCTCTAAATCCCCTCTTCTCTTCTCTCCTCTCTCATCTTTTCCCTCCTTCCCCTCCCCCCCTCCCCCCTCTCTCCCCCCTCTTTCCCCCCCTCCCCCCCCCTCCCTCTCCCCTTCTCTCTCCTTTTTCCTCTCCCCTCTCTCTCCTCTCTCCCTCTCTCTCCCCCTCCGCCTCTTCTCTCCCCTCTTTCCCTTCCCCCCTCCTCTCTCTCTCTCTCCCCTCAAATTCTCTCTCTCTTCTCCCCAATTACCCCTTTTTTTGGGTACCGGGGGAAAATTCCTTTCGCCCCAACGTCCCCTTGGGTCGCTATCCCCGGACAGATCCCGAAAAGCGCCCCCCTCACCGGCCCCCCCCCCAAAAGGGCCCCCCCCCAGGGCCCCCCCCCCCCCAACAAAAGGGGGGTTTGGGGGGTAGAGATCCAGCATGGGGGGGGGTTTTGGAAGAAGAAGGTGGGGGAAAAAGGGAAAGGGGGGCGGGGGGGTCCCCCTTTTTTTTCCCTCCAAAAGGGAGGGTTTTTTGTTTGTTGGTTTTTTTTTGGTTGTTGGCGGGGGTCCCCCCTTTTTTTTGGTTGCCCCTTTTTTTGATTGGTTTATTCACCTATGCTACGGGGTTTATTTTGCCCTTTTTTGCCCCCTTATGCCCCCTTTTGGGGAATTTCCCCTTTCCTCCAAAAACCATAAAGGGGGAATGGGGGACCTTTTTCATTTTTCGGGCTTTTTGGTTTTTTATACCCCCTATTTTGGGAAAAACATAACAGGAAAAAAACCCAAAGGTTTTTGGTGGGGGGGTTGGGGGGTTGGGGTGGGGGTTTTGGGTTTTCAGGGGGGGGGAAATTCCCGGGGGGGGGGCAAAACCGAAATTTCCCCCCGAAAAATTGGGCCAAAAACCCCCGAATTCGTTTAGGGGAAAGGGCGAAATTTTTGGTTTTTTTTTTTTTTTTTTTATACCCCCAAAATTCCCCGGGAAGCCCTTTTTTTTTTTTTTTTTTAAAAATTTTTGGCCCCCCGGGGAATTTTTTTTTTTTTCCGGTTTTCCCCCAATTTTTTGGAGCCCAGGGGGAGTAAAAAAATTTTTTTTTTTCTGTTTTCCTTTTTTTTTTTTTCAAAATTTAGGTTTTTTTTGTTTATTAAACCCCCCCAAATTTCCCCTAAAAGGGTAATTTTTTTTTTTTTTTTAAAATTTTTTTCCCTTTTTTTTTTTTTATTTTTTTTTTTTCCCAAATTTTTTTGAGCCCTAAAAAAAAAAATTTTTTTTTTCCTGATATATTTTTTTTTCCCTTTTTCTTTTTTTTTTTTTTCCTTTTTAATATTTGGGTTTTGTGGGGGCCCCCCCTGAAAATGGGGGTTTGGGTGGGGGGTTTTTTTGAAAATTGTTGTGGGGGGTGGGGTGTTTTTTGTGTTTTTGTGGGGGTTTTGGGTGGGGTTGTGGGGGTTTTGTTGGGGTGGGGGCCCCACCCCCGTTTGCCCCCCTCAAAAAAAATTTATGCCCCCCTTCTAAAAAAAGGATGACTTTCCCCTTGGCGGGCGGTTTTCTTTTTGGGGGGTTTAACTTTGGGGGGGGGGGCCCGGGGGGGGGGGTTTGATTTGCCCCCCCCCCTCCCCCACCTCACCCCTCCTCCTCCCCCCCTCCTCCCCCCCCTTCCCCCCCTTTAAAGAACTGGGAACCCCGGGGAAAAGGGGGGACGGGCCAAGAGGGGGTGGGTTTCAAAAACCCTTTCCCCAAAACGCCCAAAATTTTTTCCCTTTGGGGTTTAAATTAAAAAATTTCCCCTGTTTTTTAGCCATAAAAAAAAAAAAGGGGCCCCACGGGAATATCCCAAAATTAACAAATTGGAAAAGGGCCCTTAAAAAAAGGCCCCCCTTTAGCTAAAAAAACATTGCTTATAGCCCCATCCCAAACCCGTCTAAGGGGAAAACCCAAAATTTAACCAAGGGCCCAAATTTAACTTTTTTTTTGGGGCCCTAAAGGGGGTTTTTAACTTCAAAAACTTTTCAAAAACCTAAACAGAAAACATATTTTTTCCTTAATTTAACCATTTGAAATTTCCCATCTCCTTTAAAATCCCCCCACCCTTTTTTCCCACTTCCTTTTCCTTAAAATAAAATTTTTTTCCCACTTTCCCATTCACATCCCGGGGTTTAGGGGGGAAAAATGGGGGATGTTTTTTTTTTTTTGGGGTGAAAAAAAGGGAAAACCCTTTTGACCCAAACAGAGCCCAAAAAATTTTTTTAAAAAAGGTAAAATATTTCCCCTTTTTCCCTCCCTAAAAATTAAAATTTTGACCTAAAGACCCCTTAAAAATGGGTTTGGATTTTCCCATGCCCTTTTAAAACTTTAAAAAAATAAAAAAAAAAAAAAGGTTTAAAAGGGTTTTTTTTTTCCCCTACCTCCCTTTTAATTTTGACCCCTTAAAGATACATACAATAGGTGATATTCATGACCTTTACATAAAAAAATTAAAAAAAGGTCAAGGTTATTTTCCTACCTGACCTTATTTGACCTTACATGACCTAAGATACATAAAATAGGTTGAACTTTTACATTACAAATCATTAAAAAGGTCAACAGTTTATTTTCCTACCTTATATGACCTTATATGACCTTATATATGACCTTATATGGCCTAAGATACATCAAATAGGTTGAACTTTACATTAAAAACTGAAAAAGGTCATTAATTCCCTCCTCCACCTAATAAATGACCTTACTTTACATGACCTAAGATACATGAAATAGGTTGAACTTTACATTAAAAAAGAAAAAGGTCATTAATTCCCTCCTGCACCTAATAAATGACCTTACCATTATTCATCTACCAATCATTTCCAATCATTAAATAACTCATCTTACATTCATTCACACATTTATACACATTTAATCAATTATTTATTTACATTTATTAAAACATTTCAGACGAGGACTTGAGGCCAGGCAGTATAGAGGAGATTGAGGAGGATGTAGGATGTGTAGGGGAACATACAGCCCCCTCACATGCCCCCCACATCACCCCTACTGTATGTGAAGGGGTGGCTGCCTCCTCCTCCTCCTCCTCCTCCTCCTCCTCCTCCCCCTCCTCCTCCTCCTCCTCCTCCCCCCTCCTCCCCCCTCCTCCTCCTCCCCCTTTCCTCCTCCGTTCTGTCTGTAAAAAGGGGCAGCAGTACTTGCCCTAAGCGCTGTTCAGGCCCCACACTAGCAGTATAATCCACCCGATCGGAGTTTATAAGCCCCAGTAGTCATTCAGTCAGTCAGGCCGTCAGTCATCAGTCAGTCAGTGTGTGAGGTGGGTTTTTTTTTTTTTTTTTTTTTGTTTTCCAAGGTTTATGTTTTTCCCCAAAAGGGTTTTTTTTGTTTTTTTGTGTGTGTGTTGGTGTGTGGGGGTGTGTGTGGGGTGTGTGTGTGTGTGTGTGTGTGTGTGTGTGTGTGTGTGTGTGTGTGTGTTCAGCCATTCCTCTTATAATCTTTGTTTTTCTGTTAATTTGGTCACAGATTTTATTACCTATGTGTTGTATTTCTTAAGAAGTTATATTGATGAAGTTTTTGAGGAATATTATTGGGGTGTATTTTTCTTAGGAAGTTTAGTTTTGGAAGTTTCTTTGAAGTGATGGATGGAAGTTTATTTTTTCTTAGGAAGTTTAATTATGAAGTTTCTTTGAAGTGATGGAGGGAAGTTTTATTTTTCTTAGGAATTTTTTTGAAGTTTCTTTAAAGTGATGGTGGAATTTTTTTTTTCTTGGGAATTTAATTATAAAGTTTCTTAAAAGTGATGGATGGAAGTTTTTTTTCTTAGGACTTTTTAATTTTTTGAAGTTTTTTTGAAGTGGGATGGGAATTTTATTTTTTCTTGGGAGTTTAATTTGGGAAATTTTTTTTGAAGTGATGGATGGAAGTTTATTTTTTTAGGAAGTTTAATTATGAAGTTTCTTTGAAGTGATGATGGAAGTTTATTTTTCTTAGGAAGTTTAATTTTGAAGTTTCTTTGAAGTGATGGATGTAAGTTTATTTTTCTTAGGAAGTTTAATTTTGAAGTTTCTTTGAAGTGATGGATGGAAGTTTATTTTTCTTAGGAAGTTTAATTTGAAAGTTTTTTGAAGTGATGGATGGAAGTTTATTTTTCTTAGGAAGTTTAATTATGAAGTTTCTTTGAAGTGATGATGGAAGTTTATTTTTCTTAGGAAGTTTCTTTGAAGTGATGGATGGAAGTTTATTTTTCTTAGGAAGTTTCTTTGAAGTGATGGATGGAAGTTTATTTTTCTAAGGAAGTTAAATTTTGATGGAAGTTTATTTTTTCTTAGAAGTTATTAGGGAAGTTTTCTTTGAGTTTCTTGCGAGTGTTTTTTTTCAAAGGGAAAGTTTAATTCATAGAAGTTTTTTTGGAAAATTGAGTAAAAAGTTTTTTTGTGAGGCATATAATTAATAAGGAATTAACTTGTTTTGGTAATTTTGTTAATGACATATTTTTCCTTGATTGGAAATTTTTTATAGTCACTTTGTGTTTATGTTTTATATAGAACTTTTAATGTGTGGTGTTTGTGTGTGGTTTGTGTTGGTGTGTTGTGTGTGTGGTGGGTCCCTATTCATGCTCTTTGATATGCCAAAAAATATACTGATTATATTATAAAATTTTAGCTGCACAACACACACACACACACATACCACACACACACAACACACCCCACACACACACACCCCAACACACACACAACACACACACCCGAGCCCAGACAGACGACCCAACACACAGACAGAGGGACGACAGACAGACAACAAACAGACAACATACACACACACACACACAAACCCCACACAAACAAACAACACCACACAAACACACACACACACACAACCACACACACACACACACCAACACAAAACCCATTTACTTTGTGTGTGTGTGTGTGTGTGTGTTCTCTAGTCAGCACTCATAACTTAATTGATGATGAATAAATGATAGTGATTAAAGGGTGATTTAAATTATTATCCCTTATCATTATGCTGTTGTGTGTGTGTGTTTTGTGTGTGTGTGTGTGTGTGTGGGGTGTCCCAGGCCCTTAAACCCTGTTTTACCTATAAGCAAAATTAATAGTCATACACTCTTGGGCTAGTTTGGAAAAGGCCCTTCGATTTTGACCCATGTACACGGGTTTTCGTTTCCCATATAGATAGGAGAGAGAGAGGGAGAGAGAGGAAGAGAGGATGTTTTCTGTTATAATAGTAGTCCTAACCGTCATAACACAAAATAGCCCCCGATTCCTCCGCCACTGCACTATGTCGCCCTTAACAATATTTACGAATTATAGCATCATTTAAAAGCCTTTAGTGCCAACCTGAAGTGATACACATAGTTTATATTATGTACATCACACTACATGTCTTCAGTGGCACATACAAGGCTGTAGTGATGCTATAATTCGTAATATATTGTACCTGGCGACATTAGTGCAGTGGCAAGTGACTGGCGACTATAGTGTTATCTACGTTACCTAACCATATATATTATTTTCTTCTCAGCAAAGGAAAAGTTATAGAATATTTCTTTTGTTTAAGCCAAATGTTAGTTTTATTCGAAGGTGAATCTCTTAATGAAGCGATCTGAAGTACGATAATTTATAGGAAAAAGTTAAGATGTAGGGGAATTTATAGGAAAAAGTTGAGATGTACGATAATTTGTGTACATTGCGAGCCAAATAATAATATTGTTAATTGTTTTGCTTATGAAGGAAGAAAAGCTATTTAGTTTTGAATAAATGGAACCAGATATTTTTTCTAACCATAACATCCATATTGATGGCCTTAAATAATGATAAAACTAGAAAATTTAAGGAAAAAGTTGATCTGATGTACGATAATTCCTGTTTATAATGAGTTCAAAAGTTGTTATTGTTTATTTTGCTTATGAAGGAAGAAAAGCTTTAGTTTTGAATAAATTGAACTAATTATTTTTTATAACTATAATATCCATACTGATTGCCTTAAATAATGATAAACTTAGAAAATTTAAGGAAAAAGTTGATCTGAAGTACGATAATTTGTGTTTATATTGCATTCAAAATTGTTATTTTGCTTATGAAGGAAGAAAAGTTATTTAGTTTTGAATAAATTGAACCAGTTATTTTTTCTAACTATAATATCCATACTGATAGCCTTAAATAATGATAAAACTAGAAAATTATCGAAAAAAGTTTTGATGTCGACATTTTGAGTCCGTAATGGCAAAGTTCTGAAGTGAATAGTGACAGAAGGGATGGAGTTTCGTTAATTACTTCCTTATAATGGCGTTGTGGCGTTATCCTGATGGCGGGACGAGAACTACAGAAGGTGCTGGTTATCCTGACGCCATAACAAGCCTGCTGGGAACGCCAATTACAGGTAAATAGCCACTTGTAAATACTTGTAAGAACTGATCGGGAGAATTTGGGATGAAACTTGGAAGAAATTTATGCAATGTTTTCCTATTTTCTTCCTTGGGTCGTTATATGCTTGTCTGATTGTTAACTACCTATTTATACTAACACTGTGTTGCATTAGGTACCTGGAACTGTCGCCGATAGGAATTCTGGTTGACGAGTTCCAATTTTTCACGTCGACGAGTGTTCCAATTTTTTTTACGTCGACGAGTGTTCCAATTTTACACGTCGACGAGTGTTCCAATTATTCACGTCGATGAGTTCCAATTTTTACGTCGACGAGTGTTCCAATTATTAACGTCGACGAGTCTTCCAATTTTTACGTCGACGAGTCTTCCAGTTATTAACGTCGACGAGTCTTCCATTTTTTTTTACGTCGGCGAGTCTTCCAATTTTTTAACGTCGACGAGTGTTCCAATTTTATTATTCACGTCGACGAGTCTTCCAATTTTTACGTCGACGAGTCTTCCAATTATTCAGTCGACGAGTTCCAATTATTCACGTCGACGAGTTCCAATTATTCACGTCGACGAGTTCCAATTACTCACGTCGACGGGTGTTCCAATTATTCACGTCGACGAGTGTTCCAATTATTCACGTCGACGAGTGTTCCATTTTTTCGCGTTGGTGGGAGTTTCAATTTTCGGCGACAGTTCCAGTTGTTGATATTACAGTGCCCGATATATAGTACATTTATTTAGTCTAATTAACTAGCCATTAATTATCACTTAATATATACACACACTTATAATACCACATAATAATAATAATAAAAAAAATAAAAATAATAAATATAATAAATATAATAAATAAAAAAAAAAAAAAAAAAAAAAAAAAAATAATAAAAAAATAAAATATAATAAAAAAATAATAAAAATTTAATAATAATAATAATAATAATAATAATAATAATAATAATAAAAATAATAATATAATAATATAATAACCAATACAGAATTACAAAAACATATACACATAAAACTCAAAACCACCCAATTTTTTACTAAAGATTTTGATTATACCCCACCCATTTTTTCACCTTGTAATGCTTCTATCTCCTCCCTAATTTTTTAGCATTTACCTCCCTCACACACCACAACACACCACCCACAGATTGAAATTAGCCTCTCTCTCTCTCTTTCTCTCTCCCCCTCTCTCTCTCTCTTCCTCTCTCTCCTTCTCCTCTCTCTCCCTTCCGCCTCTCTTCTTTCTCGTCTCCTTTCCCCTCCTCTGTCTCCTCTCTCCCCTTTCTCTCTCCTCCTCTGTCTCTTCTCTCTCTCTTTTCCCCTCTCTCTCTCTCTCTCTCTCTCATTATTGAAGTAATGATTAATCTAGCAAATGCCTGTCATATTGTTGTGTCTGTGTAGTAAGTTTTGTCTAAATTGTGGATTTTTTAAGGACCTATCTGGAAGTATCATGACATTGTGAATTGGCTGAAAAAGGGACTTCTAATCATTGTAACTGAAAAAATGACCCCCAGATTCGTGTTCGCATGCCCGATAACCTGTAGGAACTAATTTTCAAACAAATGTATTTTTCAAAAAAATATTGCAAATTTTGCAAAAAATTTTGCCCAAAGGGGGATGCCTTGATTTTTTGCAATATTTTAAAGAAAAATAGATTGGCTTGAAAATGAGTTCCTAGCAGTTATCGGGCATGCTGAACCCCGAATCTGGAGTCAGTTTTTAGTTACAATGATTAGAAGTCCCTATTTCAGCCAATTCAAAATGACATGATACTTCCAGATAGCCCTTTAAAAAACCACAAATTAACAAAACTTACTACTTACTATTACTAGTAGACAGTAGTAGTATAGTAGTAGTATAGTAGTAGTAGTAGTAGTAGTAGTAGTAGTAGTAGTAGTAGTAGTAGTAGCATCAAATAAAGGACAGCTATTTCAGCACACACACACACCACACACCCCACCACACACACACACACACCACGGGGGAGGTGGGTTTCGGTTGATCGGTACATATAGACTAGCCATACATTTTACAAAAGCGTCGTTAAGCGGGCGGAGGGTTGGGAGAAGTGGGGGCTTTTATGTTGCTATGAAGTAGTACAAGTCCTCTCCCCTCTCTCTCTTCTCTCTCTTCCTCTCTCTCTCTCTCTTTTCCCCTTCTCTCTCTCTCTCTCCTCACCCTCTCTCTCCTCCTCTCTCTCCATCTCTCTTCTTCTCTCTCTCCTCTCTCTCTCTCTCTCTCTCTCTCTCCTCCTCCCCTCTCTCCTCATCTCTCTCTCTCTCTCCTCTCTCTCTCTCTCCTCTCTCTCTCCCCTCTCTCTCTTTCTCTTTATATATCTCTGGGGAGTATTTGTTCGGAGAGGGGAATGTGGAAGAAGCAAAAAGTGTGAGGCTAAAACACCTTACCTAGAGGAGGAAGAGGCACAACAACCTTACCTTGAGGAGGAAGAGGCTACAAAACCTTACCTAAGGAGGAAGAGGCTATAGTGGGCAGTATTTGTTTGGGGGGGGAATGTTGAAGAAGCAAAAGTGTGAGGCTACAACAACCTTACCTAAAAGAGGAAGAGGCTACAACAACCTTATCTAGAGGAGGAAGAGCTACAACAAACCTTCCCTAGAGGGAAGAGGCTACAAAACCTTACTAAGGAGGAAGAGGCTATATGGGGCGATATTTTTTGGAGAGGGAATGTGGAAGAAGCAAAAGTTTGAGGCTACAACAACCTTACCTAAGGAGGAAGAGGCTACAACAACCTTACTAAGGAGGAAGAGGCTATAGTGGGGGAGTATTGTTCGGAGAGGGGAATTGGAAAAAGCAAAAGTGTGAGGCTACAACAACCTTACCTAGAGGAGGAAGAGCTACAACAAACCTTACCTTGAGGGGAAGGGGCTACAACAACCTTACCTAGGGGAGGAAGAGGCTACAAAAACCTTACCTAGAGGAGGAAGAGGCTACAAAAACCCTTTACCTAGAGGAGGAAGAGGCTACAACAACCTTACCTAGAGGAGGAAAGGCTACAACAACCTTACCTAGAGGAGGAAGAGGCTACAACAACCTTACCTAGAGGGGGAAGAGGCTACAAAAACCTTACCTAGAGGAGGAAAGCTAAACAACCTTACCTAGAGGAGGAAGAGGCTACAACACCTTTAAACCTAGAGGAGGAAGAGGCTATAGTGGGGGAGTATTTGTTCGGAGAGGGGAATGTGGAAGAGCAAAAGTGTGAGGCTACAACAACCTTACCTAGAGGAGGAAGAGGTCAACAACCTTACCTTGAGGAGGAAGAGCTACAACAACCTTACCTAGAGGAGGAAGAGGCTACAACAACCTTACCTAGAGGAGGAAGGGGCTACAACAACCTTATCTAGAGGAGGAAGGCTACAAAAACCTTACCTAGAGGAGGAAGAGGCTACAACAACCTTACCTAGAGGGGGAAAGAGGCTACAACAACCTTACCTAAGAGGAAGAGGCTACAACAACCTTATCTAGAGGAGGAAGAGCTACAACAACCTTACCTAGAGGAGGAAGAGGCTAACCAACCTTACCTAGAGGAGGAAGAGGCTATAGTGGGGGAGTATTTGTTCGGAAGGGGAATGTGGAAGAAGCAAAAAGTGTGAGGCTCAACAACCTTACCTAGAGGAGGAAGAGGCTACAACAACCTTACCTAGAGGAGGAAGAGGCTACAACAACCTTACATAGAGGAGGAAGAGGCTATAGTGGGGGATATTTGTTCGGGGGAGGGGAATGTGGAAGAAGCAAAAAGTGTGAGGCTACACAACCTTACCTAGAGGGAAGAGGCTACAACAACCTTACCTAGAGGGGGGAAGGGGCTATAGTGGGGGAGTATTTGTTTGGAGAGGGGAATGTGGAAGAAAAAAAAAGGTGAGGCTACAAAAACCCTTACCTAAGGGGAAGAGGCTATAGTGGGGGAGTATTTGTTTGGGAGGGGAATGTGGAAGAAACAAAAGTGTGAGGCTACAACAACCTTACCTAGAGGAGGAAGAGGCTACAACAACCTTACCTAGAGGGGGAAAGAGGCTACACCAACCTTACCTAGAGGAGGAAGAGGCTACAACAACCTTACCTAGAGGAGGAAGAG
The DNA here is from genome assembly GCA_016584305.1 of Chionoecetes opilio. Taxonomy (NCBI): domain Eukaryota; kingdom Metazoa; phylum Arthropoda; class Malacostraca; order Decapoda; family Majidae; genus Chionoecetes; species Chionoecetes opilio. The sequence goes on from JACEEZ010007554.1 coordinate 73,444, forward strand.
GCTACAACAACCTTACCTAGAGGGGGAAAAGGCTACAACAACCTTACCTAGCTCTAGGGGGAAGAGGCTATAGTGGGGGAGTATTTGTTTGGAGGGGAAGTGGAAGAAGAAAAAAGTGTGAGGCTACAACAACCTTACTTAGAGGAGGAAGAGGCTATAGTGGGGGAGTATTTGTTCGGAGAGGGAATGTGGAAGAAGCAAAAAGTGTGGCTAAAACAACCTTACTTAGAGGAGGAAGAGGCTAGGGGGGGAAAGTATTTGTTGGGAGAGGGGAATGTGGAAGAAGCAAAAAGTGTGAGGCTACAACAACCTTACCTAGAGAGGAAGAGGCCTACAAAAACCTTACCTAGAGGAGGAAGAGGCTACAAAACCCTTTACCTAGAGGAGGAAGAGGCTACACAACCTTATCTAGAGGAGGAAGAGGCTACAAAAACCTTTACCTAGAGAGGAAGAGGCTACAACAACCTTACCTAGAGGAGGAAGAGGCTATAGTGGGGAGTATTTGTTTCGGAGGGGGAATGTGGAAGAAGCAAAAATGTGAGGCTACAACAACCTTACCTAGAGGAGGAAGAGGCTAAAACAACCTTACCTAGAGGAGGAAGAGGCTATAGTGGGGGAGTATTTGTTCGGAGAGGGAATGTGGAAGAAGCAAAAAGTGTGAGGCTACAACAACCTTACCTAGAGGAGGAAGAGGCTACAACACCTTACCTAGAGGGGGAAGAGGCTACAACAACCTTACCTAGAGGAGGAAGAGGCTACAACAACCTACCTAGAGGAGGAAGAGGCTACAAAAACCTTACCTAGAGAGGAAGAGCTACAAAAACCTTACCTAGAGGAGGAAGAGGCTAAAAACAACCTTATCTAGAGGAGGAAGAGGCTACAACAACCTTACCTAAGGAGGAAGAGGCTACAACAACCTTACCTAGAGGAGGAAGAGGCTACAACAACCTTACCTAGAGGAGGAAGAGGCTACAACAACCTTACCTAGAGGAGGAAGAGGCTACAACAACCTTACCTAGAGGGGAAGAGGCTAAAACAACCTTACCTAGAGGAGGAAGAGGCTACAACAACCTTACTTAGGGGAGGAAGAGGCTATAGTGGGGGAGTATTTGTTCGGAAAGGGGAATGTGGAAGAAGCCAAAAAGAAAAATCAACAGTTTTTTGGATGACCAAGAAAATAAGAAGAAAGAAAAAGAAAGAAACTAATAAGATAGAATAAGAGAAGAAAACTCATTAAAGACCCAGACAGCAAGAAGAAACACGTCAGGGAGTGCCGTTGAAAAAAGGCCTGACTCCCGACCCACAACTGAACTGACTGAACTGAAGGATATAATGAAGAGAAGATGGATGTAAGAGAAGGGAAAGGGAAGGAAGGAAGGAAGGAAGGAAGGAAGGAAGGAAGGAAGGAAGGAAGGAGGGAGAGAAAGGAAAGGGATAAAGAAATGAAAACTAATGAAACTTAAAAAAAAAGCGAAACATTTAACTCTATCAAATGATTTAATAGGAACACGGGTTATGGCTTACGTTTATTGAGGTAGTAGTAGTAGTAGTAGTAGTAGTAGTAGTAGTAGTAGTAGTAGTGGTAGTAAAAAAAAAAAAAAGTAGTGGTGGTATAGTAGTATAGTAGTAGTAGTAGTAGTGGTAGTAAAAAAAAAAAAAAAAAAAAAAAAGTAGTAGTAGTAGTATAAGTAGTAGTATTAGTAGTAGAAATATAGTAGTATTGATATATAGTATTTATAGTAGTATAAGTAGTAGTAGTGGTAGTGGTAGTAGTAGTAGTGGAAAGTAGTAGTATAGTATTAGTGGTAGTAGTAGAAAGTAGTAATAGTAGTAGTAGTAGTAGTAGTGGTAGTAGTAGTAGTAGTAGTAGTAGTGGTAGTAAAAAAAAAGAAAAAAAAAGAAGAAGAAGTAGTAGTAGTAGTAGTAGTAGTAGTAGTAGTAGTAGTAGTAGTAGTAGTAGTAGTTGTAATAGTAGTAGTAGTAGTAGTAGTAGTAGAAGTAGTAGTAGTAGAGGGTGCAATACAAGGTTATAAAATAGTATTCCCTACTAATCTTGTGTCCGGTGTCTTTATCTCTCTCTCTCTCTCTCTCCTCTCTCTCTCTCTCCTCTCTCTCTCCTCTCTCTCTTCTCCTCTTTCTCTCTCTCCTCTCTCTCTCATCTCTCTCTCTCCTCTCTCTCTTGTCTGGCACATTTTCCCTTTTTTTTTAGCATCAAATCAATCAAATCTCTCTCTCTCTCTCTCTCTTCTCGCTCTCTCTCTCTCTCTCTCTCTCTCTCTCTCATCTCTCTCTCCTCTCTCTCTCTCCTCTCGTCTCTCTTCTCTCTCTCTCTACCTCCTCTCGCTCTCTCATTCGTCTCTCTCTCTCTCTTTCCTCTCTCTCTACTCTCTCTCTCTCTCATAATAGAAGTAACTAATAACGAGATCAATAATTAGGCAGAAGTATTTATTTAGACAATTTCTTTAACACTTATAGACCAGAATATATCGATTTATGTAGTGTATTTCCTAAACTTAACACTGTATGGAGATTTAAATTAATACTTATACTAATAAATGCAATCCAGTACATACAACATACATACAGAGGTTACTGGAACGGTCGCCGATAGGAACTCTCGTCGAAACACCAACCCAGAACTCTCGCCGACATTGGAACACTCGTCGACGTGACCATTTTCGGCGACATTTCAACTTGTAATATATGATACGGAATCTAACCTAACCTAACCACCTAACCTAGCCTAACTATCTAGGCTAGTGTTGGTATTTGATCCCTGAATGTAGAAACGCGGGTATTGGGAACACTCGCCGACGTGAAAAATAGGAACACTCGGCGACGTCGGCGAGTGTTCCTATCGGCGACAGTTCCAGGTACGCATACATACAACAATACAACGTTATAAAATAGCATCGTCATGAATGTTGTGTCAGGTGTGGGGTTCGAACCCACGCACTCTTGCGAGTACCAGAACTTAAGTCTGGCGCCTTAGACCACTCGGCCAACCTGACTGTGCTTGAGAAGTGGGGGGCGACGGAGAATTTCCTCCATGTTAAACCCCCCTTTGGTTGGGGGGTGTTGGGGGGCCTAGAGACATGAACCCCTCTTTTACTGGGGGGTTCTGGGGGGCTGGAGGTTGTTGAGGCAGGGGGAGTAAGGGTAACAGGGGTGGCCATAGGGGTAGGAGGGGGTGTGGGGGGGTAGGGGGGCAGGTAGGAGCAGGGTAGTTAGTGGGGGGGCGGACAGAAACACCCCCAAACACCCCCTGTTTACCCCACCACACTGACTCTCACTGTAGGGGCTGTTACACTGTTGGGGTGATTTGGTGGTTGTGGTAGTTGTGGTGGGGGTGTGTTGGGGGCGTGGGCGGGGGCGGGGCAGGCATCGGGGGTCCATGGTCCACAGGTTGTCCTTGGCGTGGGGGCGGCAGGGGTCTCGCAGCACCTTCTTGAAACACTGTAGGAGGGAAGAAAGGGGGAAAAAAATACAGTGCATTGCACTGTCAATATTGTTCCTGAGGTGTGCCACGCCCCCTCACTGTCCACGTGTCCACGTGTCCACTTGTTGTCTGTCTGAATATTGGGTCTAATTTTTTTGGGGGGGGTCCAATGGACCATTTTTCGGTCCAATTTTTTTTGGGGGGGTCCAATGGACCATTTTTGGTCCAATTTTTTTTGGGGGGGTTCAATGGACCATTTTTGGTCCAATTTTTTTTGGGGGTCCAATGGACCATTTTTGGTCCAATTTTTGGACTCCCTAAACACACACACACACAACCCCCCCCTCCCCCCCTTACACACACACACACACTCCCCCCTTACCCCCCTACACACACACATACCCCCCCCCACACACACACACACACATACCTGGTTGAGGGACAAGTTATGCCTGACAGAGTTGCGCCACCCCTGATACGGGCCCCTGAAGAAGGAGTATCGCCCCCTGAGGTAGCTACTGATGCCCCCCAGAGTCAGGGCACCGCGGGGGGACGACTGCAAGGCCTCCCCTATCAGCTCCACGTACGTCTGGGGGCGTGGGAACTAGTCTAGGGGGGCGTGGAAATGATTGGGGAGTTGTGGGAAGCTATGGGAGGGCGTGGGAAATTAGTGGGAGTTGTGGGAATTTAGGAGAGTTGTAGGAAATAAGTGGGAGTTGTGGGAATTTAGGAGAGTTGTGGGAGTTGTGGGAATTTAGGAGAGTTGTGGTAAATTATGGGGAGTCGTATGGGAGGGCGTGGGACTTATGGGAGGTCGTGGGAAATTAAAATAAATCAGATCAAATAAAATAAAATACAACCCAATAAAATACATTAAAAAAAAAATTAATAGAATCATAAATACAATGAAATAAAAGGCTGATAAAATATACAACAATAAAAAAATAATTAGGTTAAAAATTATTATATCTCAAAAACAGTAAAGAAAACGAGACTCCAGGTATAACTCAGGTATTTAATTAACGCCCCCCCCTATTTAATTACCCCCCTCCCCTTATTTAATTACCCCCCCTATTTAATTACCCCCTCCCCTTATTTAATTACCCCCCTCCCCTTATTTAATTATCCCCCTCCCCCTATTTAATTACCCCCCCTATTTAATTACCCCCCCGACCCCCTTAAGTAGCTACCAGGGGGGGGGCTTACCTGGGGGGGCTTGGGGTGCCTCATGTAGATCCGTCTGGCGGGGGGGCGGTGGTGGGGGGGCGTTGAAGGGGGGGAGGGGGTAGGGGAAGGCATGTGGTGGTGGTGGTGATGGGGGTGGGGGTGGTTATTTTCTCTCTCTCTCTCTCTCCTCGTCTCTCTCTCTCTCTCTCTCTCTCTCTCTCTCTCTCTCTCTCTCTCTCTCTCTCTCTCTCTCTCTCTCTCTCTCTCTCTAAGGAAGGAAGGAAAGAAGGAAGGAAGGAAAGAAGAGACAGTAGTTTATATACCATAGAAGGAAGGAAGGAAGGGGAGTGCGCATGTGTGTGTGTGTGTGTGTGTGTGTGTGTGTGTGTGTGTGTGTGTGTGTGTGTGTGTGTGTGTGTGTGTAAAGATTAGTGTCTTTGATTCTCTTAAGACAACATAAATAGAGTGACTGTTTATTCTCTCTCTCTCTCTCTCTCTCTCTCTCTCTCTCTCTCTCTCTCTCTCTCTCTCTCTCTCTCTCTCTCCTCTCTCTCTCTCTCATCTCTCTCCTTCTCTCTCTCTCTCTCTCTCTCTCTCTCTCTCGCTCTCTCTCTCTCTCTCTCGCTCCCCCGCCTCTCCCTCTCTCTCTCTCTCTGGACAGGGAGTTAGGAGGAGGAGGAGGAGGAGGAGGAGGAGGAGGAAGGAAGAAGAAGAAGAAGAAGAGGAAGAGGAAGAGGAAGAGGAGGAGGAGGAGGAGGAGGAGGAGGAGGAGGAAGAAGAAGAAGAAGAAGAAGAAGAAGAAGAAGAGGAAGAGGAAGAGGAAGAGGAGGAGGAAGAGGAAGAGGAAGAGGAAGAGGAAGAGGAAGAGGAAGAGGAAGAAGAAGAAGAAGAAGAAGAAGGAGGAAGAGGAAGAGGAAGAGGAAGAGGAAGAGGAAGAAGAAGAAGAAGAAGGAGGAGGAGGAGGAGGAGGAGGAGGAGGAGGAGGAGGAAGATAAAATGACTCAGAGGAGGAGGAGGAGGAGGAGGTAAGTGTCTAACCAAAGCAAACAATCTCCACTTAACCTTCTTGAGAAAACAATCAGATGTTCCAATATTTGTCCTCCTCCTCCTCCTCCTCCTCCTCCTCCTCCTCCTCCTCCTCCTCCTGCTCCTCCAACTCCTCCTTCTCTTCCTCAATGTTAGAGTCGTTGATCGATGGAACAAGTTACCAGCAAATGTTGTCGAAGCCAGCACAATAACTACATTCAAAAACAGACTTGACGCGCACTGTAAAGTAAATGGGTATTGATAGTCCCTGCGAATTCGTATCTATCCCCCTGTTCGATTAGTTGTAGTGTTAGTGGTATTGTAGTTAGTATTTTTCAATCCTATCTTCTCACTATGAAACTCCATGTTCCTATCCTCTTTAGGGACATGTATCATTTTCCACTGTTTTCTACAATACGTTGATAGTTAGTAGTATGTAGTGCCGCAGATACCCTCGTTATAGACCAATATGTGCCTGGTGTCTGTTATTCCTATGTAAAATCCTATGTAATCCTCCTCCTCCTCCTCCTCCTCCTCCTCCTCCTCCTCCTCTTCTTCTTCCTTTTTCCTTTCTTTCTTGCCTCCTTCCTCTTATCTCTTCTTCTTTTGTTCTTTCTTTTTAGTATCTTCTTCCCTCTTTTTTTCTTTTCTCTTTCCCCTTTTCTCCTCCTTCCCTCCTCCGCCTCCCTCCTCCTCCTCCTCCTCCTCCTCCTCCTCCTCCTCCTCCTCCTCCTCCTCCCTCAACAGCTACTATAGTGAGAACAGTAGCTGACCGGAAATGACTTGATAAAGGAGGAATACATAGGAAGAGGAGGAGGAAGAAGAGGAGGAGGAGGAGGAAGAGGAGGAAGAGGAGGAGGAGGAGGAGGAGGAGGAGGAAGAAGAGGAAGAGGAGGAGGAGGAGGAGGGGGGATGGGGGGAATGA
>JACEEZ010007554.1:85000-120000 GCA_016584305.1 Chionoecetes opilio
CTCTCCTTCTCTCTCTCTCTCTCTCTCTCTCTCTCTCTCTCTCTCTCTCTCTCTCTCTCTCTCTCTCTCTCTTCTCTCTCTCTCTCTCCCCTACAGTTAACATGGGGGGCGGCGCGCGAGTTCTGTCACACCATCGGAGGAGAATTACTACAACTGAACCGCGACTATTCCTTTTACGCCTCCCTGGTACAACACTTTATCAAATATGGTGTGTGTGTGTGTGTGTGTGTGTGTGTGTGTGTGTGTACCGGAGGGGTACCCACTACGGAGGGGTACTCAGTAGTGTAGGGAAAGCACGCTCGGTTCACAACCGAGAATTCCCGGGTTCGATCCCCGGGCGGAGCGGAAACAGTTGGGCTGTTTCCTTAAAACCCGAGCCCCTGTCCACCCAGTAGTGAATGGGTACCGGGTGTTAGCCGGGGGTTTGTGACCCGCCTCCCGGGGTGGTGGTTTCCCCCAACACTAAAAAAGATGAATGATAAAAATGTTGATATGGAGACGGGGCCTTACGAGCGTTGCTCAGCCCCTGTAAAATACAACTAGATGAATACAACTAGATGAATACACACACACAGATATGACAGCGGACTTCTGGCTAGGAGGAGCGGCCACAAGATACAACAGCACCAGCGAGGCCTCCTGGACCTGGCTGGACGGCTCGCCCGTTGACGCCACGCTGCCTTACTGGGCCCTCAGGTGACAGATAAGGGCTGGATAAGGAGAGAGAGAGGAGAAATAGGGGGTTGATAAGGGAGATAAGGGGTTAATAAATGGGGTAAGGGGTTAATGGGATGACAGGTGAATGGGGGAAGCAATGGATCAATGGGGGAATGGGTGGTTTGGATCAATGGGGGAATGGGTGGTTTGGATTTTGAGTTTTTTGTGTGTGCAGTCAACGCTCTCTAAACCGAACCCGTATGATTCAAACTTCGGATAATTCGACCTGTTTCCAGCCAGTTCAATTTTTTTTACAAATTTTCCTCAATAGGGATTAATACTACTACTACTAATACTGAAAATACTAATACTGATCGTTGTATTGAAGTCATGATTAATCTAGCAATGCCTGTCATATTGTTATGTCTTGTAGTAAGTTTTGTCTAATTTGTGGTTTTTAAGGAATATCTGGAAGTATCATGTTATTGTGAATTGGCTGAAATAGGGACTTCTAATTATTGTAACTGAAAACTGACGCCAGATTCGTGTTCAGCATGCCTGATAACTGCTAGGAACTCATTTTCAAGCAAATCTATTTTTCAAAAAATATTGCACATTTTTCAAGGGGTACAAAAATATTTCACAATTGACGAAAATCTGGTTTTTGTTATTTTGCCGCAAAACTATGAGTCGTAGAAGAAAACTTATCGAAGTAACAAAGGTTCATCTTGAGGTGTTCTACATGACGCAGTAATCGGCTTGTCAAAACACCTCATGGTTGTCGAGAAAATTGATATTTTGTATAAATGTACGAATATGCTATTTTCTCGGTTATTTACCAATTAATATTTTTTTGCTTTACGCCAAATGATAGCCCTTGATCTACTTCATACTTACATTTTTACCTCTTGCATTTATCTGCCATAGTTTTTCAGTTATTGAAAAAAACGTGATTAAAAAAAAAATCAAGGCATACACCTTGCAAAATTTGCAAAAAAATTTGAAGAATAGATTTGCTTGAAAATGAGTTCCTAGCAGTTATCGGGCATGCTGAACACGAATCTGGAGTCAGTTTTCAGTTACAATGATTAGAAGTCCCTATTTCAGCCAATTCACAATGACATGATACTTCCAGATAGTCCTTAAAAACCACAAATTAGACAAAACTTACTACAAGACATAACAATATGACAGGCATTGCTAGATTAATCTCTACTATCTAGATTAATATCTCTCTCTCTCTCTCTCTCTCTCTCTCTCTCTCTCCTCTCTCTCTTCTCTCTCTCTCTCCTCTCTCTCTCTCTCGCTCTCTCCTCTCTCTCCTCTCTCTCTCTCTCTCTCTCTCTCTAACCCTCTCCACTAACCTTTCCCCTCCTCCTCCTCCTCCTCCACCTCCTAACCCCCCCCCCCCCAACCACCTCAATAACCCCCCCCCTTCTATTCCAGACACACACCCAACTGCACCGTTCGCCCCATCAACGATAACTCCAACATTACCACGTACGCCAACCAAGGGCATTGCTACCAGTTTAGCCGCGCCCCTGCAAACCCTACGGCCGGAGAGTGCCTTGCCCTTACCTACGAGAGCTACTACACGATGGCTGACGTAGGGTGCTTAGAAACAAGAGCCCCCTATGGTGGTCAAAATAGAGGCGCCTAGAAGTTTGAGGAGTGCTTGTAGGTTGCATTTTTTATTTTTAAAGTAAAAACGGGTAATAGGGTTTAAAAAGTAGTAAAAGTAAAAGATTGTGACTAGCAATGGTTTTTATCTGTTTCCTCTATGTGTGGCTAAGAAGTAGACGCGCCTAGAAGCTTGAGGAGTGCTTAGGTATGTTGCTTGTGGTTTCTAGAATGTTTTTTTTAGCTGTAGGAGTAGAATTTGTGTCTAAAATGTAGTAAAAGTAGTAGAATTGAATGGTTTCTAACTTTCAACTACTACGAACTACAACTACCACTAACTACAACTACCACTAACTACAACTACCACTAACTACAACTACCACTAACTCCCCAACCCCTACCCCCCAAAAACTACCACAAACTCAACTACCACTAACTAAACTCCACAAACTCCCACTACCCCTTAACTCCCCAACAAAATACAACAAAACCTACCTACCTAACTACAACTACAACTAACACTAACACTAAAACTTACTACAACTACCACTAACTACAACTAACACTAACTACAACTACCACTAACTACAACTAACTACAGCTACCACTAACTACCACTACCACTAACTACAACTACCACTAACTACAACTACCACTAACTACAACTACCACTAACTACAACTACCACTAACTACAACTACCACTAACTACCACTACCACTAACTACAACTACCACTAACTACAACTACCTCAACTACAACTACAACTAACACTAACACTAACACTTACTACAACTACCACTAACTACAACTAACACTTAACGCTAGTAACCTAGTAGATGTAGATTTTTTGGGATAGTCTTGTAAAAAGTAGAAAAAATTGAGAAAAGTAGAAATTTAACCCCATTTGTAGTTTTTGTTATTTTTTCTTGTTGTTTTTTTGAATGATTATTTTTTCCTGCAGTAAATTTGTTGAGTGTTGTAATAAAGCCTTAATTCCCTTTTTCTCCCTTCTTCCTCCTCTTTTTCCTCCTCCTTTTTCCTCCTCCCCCCTCCCCCCTCCTCCTCCCCCTCCCCTCCCCTCCCCCTCCTCCTCCTCCTCCCCCCCTTTTTCCCTCCTCCTCCCCTCCTCCCCCTTTCCCCCTTTCCCGGGCAGAGAGAGGAGAAAAGAAAAGAGAGGGGAGAGACAGAAGCCCAGGGAAGAAATAAAACAGACAGACAGAGGGGGAACGGCCCAACACAGAGAGGCCCAGCCCAAAAAGACAGAGAGACAGAAGAGAAGGAAAAGAGAGGGAAAAAGAGAGAGAGAAGAGAGAGAGAGGAGAGAGAGAGAAATATACAGAAAAACAGACGACGGGAAAACCCAAGAGTGAAAAAACGATACAAACTTTTTTCCTGTAGTTACTTATGTAAGAAATGAATAAAGCCCAAATTTTCCCCCTTTAATTATCATTACTAATTAATACACCGGGTTTACACCCTGGGCCCATCTTTTTTTCTGTCTTTTTTTCTTTTTTAAAACGGTAAAATTTTATGGGGGTTTATTATTATTTATTTATTTTCTCTCTCTTTTCCTCTCTCCCCTCCTCTCTTCTCTCTCTCCCCTCTTTTTTCTCTCTCTCTCTCCCTCTCTTTTTTCTCTCTCCCCTTTTCCCTTTTCTTTTCCCCTCCCCTCTCCCCCTCTCTCTCTTAAAATTTGGTGATTTTTTTTTTTTTTTTCTCTCTCTCTCTCCTCTTTTCTCTCTCCTCTTTTTCTCTCTCTCCTCCCCTCTCTCCCCTTCCCTCTCTCTCTTCCCCCTCTTTTCTCTCTCTCTCTCTCTTCCCCTCTTCTTTTTCTCTCTCTCTCTCTCTCTTTTCTCCTAAAAGAAAAAATAATGCGATAAAAAATTTGTGTACTTTTAAAATTTTAAATTTTTTAAACACTTATGACCAGAATTATTGAGGGGGGGGCCAAGGGGGGCAATAAAAAACTAGACGGGGGGCTTGGGGGGGGGCCTTTAATTTTAACTTAGAGGGGGGGGGAAAGGGGGGCAATATAATCTAAAGGGGGGGCCGGGGGGGCAAAAAAAATAAAAACCGGGGGGGGAAAAAACGGGGGGGCAGGGGGGGCAATATAATACTAGAGGGGGGGGCCAGGGGGGCAAATAATACTAGCCCGGGGGCAGGGGGGGCAATATAAAACTAGAGGGGGGGGCCCAAGGGGGGCAATATAATATTTAAAAACGGGGGGGCAGGGGGGCAATTAAAAACTAAAAACGGGGGGAAAGGGGGAAATTTTAATACTAGGGGGGGGGGCAGGGGGGCAATATAATCTAACGGGGGGAAGGGGGGGCAATACCTGGGTTTTTAAAAAATTTTAATAGAAAAATCGAAATAAAAGCCCGGGCCTTGACGAGTGGGGGGGAAAAAACCCTGGGGAAAACCCGCACCCCAAAATCGAGTGGTGGGGCCCCTACCCCGACTTTTTTAAGGGGGGGGTTGGGGGGGGTGCAGTTGGGGGCGCCTGCCCGTCGAATCACTCCTGGGAAAAACCTCCGGGGGGTTCTTCGTGGGGGGCAAATGGAACGTTTGAGCCTCTCGGACGATCGTCGACTACCTCTCCAAACCCGGGCGACCTCAGGGGGTTTGGGGGTGGATATAGTGGGACTCTCTGGAGAGGAAGGCCGGGGAAAGTGGCGGGGACTAGAAGGGGGGGTTACACCTCCCAAAGGGTCCGGCATGAGAAATGGTCCCCCGGGGGTGAACGGGGAGTAGCTTAGGCGTCTCCGAAAACCTGAAAGGCCGTCAGTTGTGAGGTTACTCCGGTAAATGGGGCGTAAAATGCGGGGGGGTTTTAAAACATACTCTGGGGTTTCATGTCTTTTGGGTTTTGGGCAGTTTTACCCCCTACCGGGGTGCTTTAAAAACTGGGGAGAAGGAAATGTTCTACCCAAACTCAAATCTGTTTTTAGACCAGTGCCCTCCTGGGGAACACACTCTTTGGGTTTTTGGGCGACTTCAATGTTTATTTAACTGGCACGTGAGAGAGGGCCCTACGATTTTTATGTTTTTGGCCCCCCCATGGCCCCGGGGAAACAAAAACACCCAAACATTTTCTTGTTTCGGGGGAAAATTTTGAAAGGGTTCCCAGAAGGGTTTTTGGAGAATTGCGGGGCCCTTGGGCCCAAAAAAGGGAGCTCCCAACCGGGGACAGGGGTATAGAAAATCCCGGGAAGGGAAAAGCAAAGGGAGATCGAAAAGTCCTCTTTAGTACTTTTTGGAGGTTTCCCCCAGAACTGCGGGGGTTTTCCCGGGAGTGCTGAGTTTCTTTGGAACAAAATAAAGACTTTTTTTTGGGCTACCTTAAGTTTCATGCCCAAGTCCAGAAAAATCTAAAGAGGAAACCATACTGTGTTTCATTTTTGAGAAATTGAAGGATTGACTGTGCCCATGAGTTGCGGTGGAAACCCCAAATGGGTTTTTGGATGTGCTGGGTTTGCCCCTCGGGGGCCCCCTGAAAGAACTGTGGGATCCCTTCAAACGTAAAAACTCTACGGCTGCCAAGGAGGTTTTGGGGGGAGCCCCCGGGGTAAAGGGGGGTTTTTGGGCCCTCGACGGGGGACGCTGGGAAAAAATTTCGAGCAGAGTCCCCCGCGGGCCGGGTGGCGGGGAACCCAGGCCCAGCACAGGGCTCGGGACCCCGGGACGAGAAACCCTTTAGGGAGAGAAAAGGGAAAAGGGGTATTTTCGGGATTCGCGTGAGGATGTCGGGGGGCATTTAAACCCGTTTAATGCCCCTCCGCCCCGCCTCCCGACCCCTGAAAAGCCCCTTTCCCCAAGTCTCCTTTTTGGGCGATTTGCTATTCGAGCAGCAAAAAGGGGGGGGGGCCCCTCGTGTCGGCCCATGGATGGGCAGATGGCTCTTTTGGGCTGAGTACTTTGGGGCAGGGGGTTCACGGTGGACCCCCCAATGAGAGTTCACCCACTAGTTTGCGGGCAGTGGGATCCCGACCCCCCTTTGGGACGCCCCCCGCCCCCTCTCTTGACGAATTTAGGGGGGGGCTGAGCAAGGGTTGGGGGGTTGGGAAGGCAGTGGTGTTTGTAATTTTCAGTGCGGAGCCCCTAAAAAGCGGGGGGTGAGGCAATGACCCGGCGGGTTCCCTTGCTGTCCTAACTGCCGGGGTGGAAATTTCAGGAACCAAATTCCCTCCTACTGGAAAAGGGGGGCGGGGCGCCCCTAGGGAAAAGGGGAAAAGGGGACCGTCGGGACTGTAACAATTACCGCGGATTACACTGCTCAGCGCCCCCAGGCAAGGTGTTTAGAAAAATCTTTTGCTGACCCCGGCCCCGAGTAATCTGCTAAAGAAATTCAGAGCCCTTCCAGCATTTCCTTTTGGTTAAACCCCTGGAAAGTCAAAAAACGGACCGTATCCTAGCGCTTCGTGTCGTGGGGGAAAACCCCGACTTTGGGGTTTCGACGGGGGATGTTGGGCAGCCTATTTTTGATCTTAAAAGGGGGTTTGACTCAGTGCATCTTTAGTCACTTGGGATCTTCTGCGACTTCGCGGGATTCCTGAGGGACTATTGGTTTGATAACTGGTCAGTATTCTGGGACTGAGAGTGCTGTGAAGTGTGGGGCAGGTGTATCCAGCTTCTTTCCTGTTAATACAGGAGTGAGGCCAAGGGTGCGTCCTTGCCCCATCACTTTTCAACGCTTGTAGGGGACTGGGTATTGGACAAGGTTGTAGATCAAAGTGATTGTGGAGCATCCGCCCGGCAACACCAAGATCACTGATCTTGTTTTTGCCGATGATGCAGTAATCTTTGCCGAGTCGCTGGAAGTCCTGGTGATGGCTCTCGAGGCGCTGCACGAGGAGGAAAGCCTTTGGACTGAGGCCCTCCTGGCTTAAGACCAAGGTCCAGGTGTTTGGAGACTTACTAGATGAAGCAGTACAGTCTGTTCATGCGTGGGGCGAGGACATGAGATCTTGGAAAGTTTTACATACCTTGGTAGCGCAGTCCATAATGACGGCGGGTCACGTCAAGAAGTCTTAGGGGCGGATTGGCATAGCCCACGGTGCTATGGACTCCCCTCAGCGGAGTATTTGGCGTTGTCGGTACCTGTGCAAGAGGACAAAGATCCGGATCTTCAAGTCCGCTTGTGATCCCGTCTTACTCTATGGTTGTGGGGAATGGACACTAAATAGTGACTTGAAGAGACGAAATCAATGCCTTTGGTAATAAGTGTCTTCGCAGAATCATGGGGTATCGCTGGGATGACTAGTGTCAAATCAGCGATTGCACCGTGGGGACTGAATCAAGGCCTATTACCTGCATAGTCCGTCAGCGCCAACTTCGGCTATATGGGCATGTGGCACGCTACCCTGAAACCGATCCCTTCCCATCGGGTTGTATCTGTAAGAGACAATCGGCGTGGAGGAGGCCAAGGGGGCGCCACAAGGCTCGTGGTGGAGCAAGTTGATGTTTCTTGTCGAGAGCTGCTTGGTATGGGAAAGGAGCCTGCATGGGGACTCGCGCGTGGTGACCACCGGGAGTGGCGACGTAGGGTGGGCGAGGCGACGCGCTCCCCGGCGTATGGCCCCAATGATTGAATAGAAGCAGTAGTAGTATTGTTATTATAGTAGTAGCATAAGTAGTAGTAGTAGTAGTAGTAGTAGTAGTAGTAGTAGTAGTAGTAGTAGTAGTAGTAGTAGTAGTAGTAGTATTGTTATTATAGTAGTAGCATAAGTAGTAGTAGTAGTATTGTTATTATAGTAGTAGCATAAGTAGTAGTAGTAGTAGTAGTAGTATTGTTATTATAGTAGTAGCATAAGTAGTAGTAGTAGTAGTAGTAGTAGTAGTAGTAGTAGTAGTAGTAGTATTGTTATTATAGTAGTAGCATGAGTAGTAGTAGTAGTATTGTTATTATAGTAGTAGCATAAGTAGTAGTAGTAGTAGTAGAGTATGTTAATGTAGTAGTAGTAGTAGTGTAGTAGTATAGTAGTAGTAGTAGTTTGTTTTTATAGTAGTAGCTAAGTAGTAGTAGTAGTATTGTTTTTATAGTAGTAGCATAAGTAGTGTAGTAGTAGATAGTATTGTTATTATAGTAGTAGCAAAAAGTAGTAGTAGAGTAGTATATTTTAAATTTGGTAGTAATGTATACATGGGTGTGTGTGTGTCTGTGGGGGTGCAATGAAAATTATTTTTTTACTGCGCTTCTAAATTTCAGTTGTCTTTGATCCTAGTTAGCCCTGTCATCAGGCAGCCAGGCATCATTTTAAGCAAAGATAGAATGGAATTTTTGCCTCATTGAAAAAAATAGACTATTTTGTTTCTGAGTGTTTGTTGCATATTGTTGTTATTGCTGTTGTTGTTGTTGTTGGTGGACGCCTACAACAAGGTTACACAACATACAACATAGGGTACACAACACAAAACATTATAAAATAGTCTCCCCATTAGTGTTGTGTTTTGTGTGGGGTTCGAACCCACGCACTCTTGCGAGTACCAAAACTTAATTCTGCGCCGCGCGTAGACCACTCGGCCAAACCTGACTGTGGCTTTAGAAGTTGGGGGGCGACGGGAGAATTTCCTCCATTTTTTAACAAAACCCCCAATTGAGTTTGGGGGGTTGTTGGGGGGCTGGGGGGGGTAGAGACATGAACCCCTCTCTCTTACTGGGGGGGGTTGCTGGGTGGGCCTTGGGAGGTTGTAGAGGAAGGGGGAGGAGTAAGTAAGGGTAACACGAGGTGGATTTTACAGGGGGGTAGGAGGGGGGTTGTGTGTTTGTGGTAGGGGGGGCATGAGGAGCGGTAGGAGCAGGGTAGTTTAGGGTAGTTAGTGGGGGGGCGGATAGAAACACACCCAAACATCCCCTATTCCTAGTCACTCGAGTGTCTTGAGCGTCACTACAGGGGGCGTCACTACACTGCCCTCCCCGCTGTTTTGTATGGGGGTGTTGTTGGTGTGTTGGGGGCACTCCGCGTGGGGCCGTGGGCGGGGCAATCAGGCATCGGGAGGGGTCCGTGGTCACAGGTTGTCCTTGGTGTGGCGGGCGGCAGGGCGTCCGCAGCAAGCACCTTCTTGAAACACTTGTAGGAGGGGGGAAGATAAGGGTGGGGGGGGGGGGGGAGGAGGAGTGAGGATGGATGGGGAAAAGGGGGGATGGGGGGCGGGGGGGGGATTACCGGGGGGATGATACAGTGCGGGGGGGGGGGGGTGGGGGGGGGGGGGGGGGGGATGGGAGGGAGATACCGGGTGGATGGATGATGAGAGATACAGTGACATGCATGGCATTGCACCTATTGTGTTCCGAGGTGTGACTGCCGTGGCCATGGCCCCTCACTGTCCACGGGTCCACTTGTTGTCTGTCTCAATGTTGGGTCTTAATCTTTACATTTATAGGGGGGTCCAATGGACCATTTTTGGGTCCAATTTTGTGGGTGGTCCAATGGACCATTTTTGGGTCCAATTTTGTGGGTGGTCCAATGGACCATTTTGTAGGGGTCACCATATTTGTGGGGTGGTCCAATGGACCATTTTTGGGTGCCAATGTTTTTGGTGTGGTGGCTGGTGTGTGGTGTGTGTGGGGGTCCACTTGGACACATTATAATGAACCTCTCCTGCCTCCTCATCCATCCTCCGCCTCCTCCTCCCCTCATCCCTCCTCCTACCTCCCCTTCCTTCCTCCTCCTCAACAGCCTACTTAGTAGAATAGTAGTTGAGCGGAAATGACTTGATAAAGGAGGAGGAGGAGGAGGAGGAGGAGGAAGAAGAGGAGGAGGAGGAGGAGGAAGAAGAGGAGGAGGAGGAGGAGGGGGGATGGGGGGAGTGAACTTTAGTCTCTATGAACGCCCCCCCGACCTTGCTATGGGGGGGGGGAGGGGGCGAGGGGAAGAGGGGATGGGGTTTTGTGGTGCGGGGGTAGGGTTTAGTGGGTAGTTAGGTTAGGGTATAGTATAGTGTACTGTAGGGGGTGGGGCAGGAGAGGGGGGGTAGGTAGTTGTTACCTGTAGGGGGGGGGTCGTTGTGTACTGTAGGGGGTGGGGAGGGGTGCTAGAGTTGGATAGACTTTGCTAGGAGTACTGTAGGGGATGGGTAGTGGGCGCCTTGTGGGGGTATATATTGTCCCCTGGGTGTGTTGAAGGTGGTGGTGGAGCGAGGCTGGGTTATGGTGTGGGTGAGTTGTGTGTGTGGGTGTGTCTCTCTCTTTCTGTCTGTTCTCTGTCTCATTTTGTTTTCTCTCTCTCTCCTCTCTCTCCTCTCTCTCTCTCTTCTTCTTCTCCTCTCTGCTCTCTCTCCCTTTCTCTCTCTCTCTCTAAATTGTTCTAGTAATCTACAATGTGTTTATTTTATTTTACAGACACAAGAAAACACGTTTTATAGAGATGGTTCGCCCCGAGAGTCCAATGAATCTTGTCTCCTGTTTTTCTCTGGCTCTCATATGTGCGCGCGCGGTCTACGGGTAAGTAGTAGGTGTAGTTAGTGCGTCAGTAGTCGGTTATTAGTTAGTAGTAGTAGTGGTAGTAGTATTAGTAAGTAAAAGTAGTTTAAGTTAGTAGTATTAGTGCGGTAGTAAGTAGTTGTCGCTCGCGTCGCTTTTCTTCGCGGGTTGTATTGTCGGTCGTCAAGTAGTAGTTAGTAGTAGTAGTGGTAGTGGTCGTGGTGGTGGTGGTAGTTTATATTGTGGTGCGGTATAGTAGTAAGTAGGAGTTACCAGTAGTAAGTAGTGGTAGTTTTAATGTCGTGACGTGGTGTAGTGGGTTGGTAATAGTAGTGGTTTGTGGTTAAGTAGGTAGTGGGGTGCGGTGGTAGAGTATTGGTGGGTGGTAAGGGTGGTAGTGGTGGTGGTGGGTAGTATTGGTTGGTGGTAGTAGTAGTCTCAGTCTAAGGGAGTTTAAGTCAGTATATTAGTAGTAGTAGTTAGTAGTAGTAAGTAGTTGGGTTAATAGTATAGTGGAGTGGTTAGTGTAAAGTATGGTAATAGTAGTGGGTAAAGTCGGTGGGTAAGTATAAGTATTGGTGGGGGTGGTGGTGTGGTGTAAGTAGTGGTGGTGATGTAGTAGTCAGTAGTATTTAGTAAGTTAGTAGTAGTAGTAGTAGTAGTAGTAGTAGTAGTAGAGTTAACATATATATTACTTTTTTTACCTGTTTTGAATAAAAGTTTTAATAATAATCAATAATAATAATAATAATTAATAATATTTTGAGTGATACAAATTTTATAATTATATCTCTTCTTTCCTCCTCCCTTCTTTTTCTCCTCTTGTTTTGCTGATCCTTCCTCTCCCTCACCTCCTCCCTCCCTTCCTTCTCCCTCCTCCTCCCCCCTCCCTCCCCTCTC
Source organism: Chionoecetes opilio (assembly GCA_016584305.1). NCBI lineage: Eukaryota > Metazoa > Arthropoda > Malacostraca > Decapoda > Majidae > Chionoecetes > Chionoecetes opilio. Next base: position 96,599 of record JACEEZ010007554.1, read on the forward strand.
CCCCCCCCCTTCCCTCCCTCCCCCCTTCTCTCCCCCCTCCCCCCCGACCCTCCTTCCGCCCCTCCGCCTCCTCCCCTCATCCTCCTCCTCCTCCTTTCCTCCTCCTTCCTCCCTCTCCCTCCTCCCTCCCTCCTCCTCCTGCCCTCCTCCCTACTTCGCCGCCGCCGCCGACGCCGCCAGCGCCCCCGCCCTCCTCCTCCTCCTCCTCCTCCCCCCCCCCCTTTTACTCCATACCCTCCTCCCTCCTCCTCCCCCCTTCCTCCTCCTCCTTCCTCTGCCGGTTGGTAAACCCTCACGCAAGGTTACAAAACTATTTCAAGGACTTAAATTTAACTTTACACAAATGCCAGACAGAAGATAGCATCTATTTTAAAGCCGTTAACGAATTTTTTAAAAACTTTACGGCCAACGTTTTGCATCACAGATCTCCGCAAAAAATTTATTTCCAATGTAGCAGTTGTTGATCGATGGAACAAGTTACAGCAAATGTTGTCGAAACCAGCACAATAACTACATTTAAAAAAAAGACTTGACGCGCCTGTAAAGTAAATGGGTATTGATAGTGGCATCTGCGAATTCATTTAGTCCCCCGGATTCGATTAGTGTTAGTGGAGTTGAAGTAGTATATTTCATATCCTAATCATTCTTCACTACGAAAACTTCAAGTTCCTATCCTTCTTTAGGGACATGGTATCATTTTCCAACTGCTTCCTCCTACATGTAGTTGATAGTTAGTAGATGTTAGTTCAGAGATACCCCTCGTTATGGACCAATAGGTCACTACTTGGTGTCTGTTCTTCCTAATGTATTCCTATGTATTTCCTTATGTTATTCCTCCTCCTCATCCTCCAGGGGCAAGGCGTCCGTGTCAGAGAGTGACCAGATCCGGTGGTAAGACCCACAACAGGTCTGCACCCAGGATAAGGTATAATCTGTGACGGAGATAACGACTGTTGGCGAAAACTCGGACGAAAGAAAAAGATCTCTGGCCTGTGAGGTGAGGGTTTTGTGTGTGTGTGGGTTGTGGGTGTTGTGTGGGTGTGGCGTGTGGGTGGTGTGGGTTGTGTTTTGTGGGTTTGTACACTGTCGTGGGTGTGGGTTGGGTGTGTGTTAGGTGGTGTGGGGTGTTGGTGTGTGTGTGGTGTGTGTGGTGTGTGTCGGGTGTTGTGTGTGGGTGTTCCGTCTGTGTGTTGGTCCGTGTGTGTTGGTCTGTGGGTGTGGGTTGTGTGTGGGGGTGTAGTTGGTTCGAGGGGTGTGGGTTGTGTGTGGGTGTGGTGGTGTGTGCGGGGGTGTTGTTGTTGGGGGGGGGTGTATGTGTGTGTGGGGCCGGGGGTTTTTTTTTTTTTTTTTCTTTGTCTGTGATGGTGTGTGAGTGTGTGTGGGTGTGTTGGTTGTGTGTGATGTTGTGTGGGCATGGGTGGTCAGAGCTGGGAACTAAATACCTAGGAGAAGTATTTTTAAATACTAAATACTAAAAATACATCAATTGTATTAATACATTTGTGTAAAGACATTTTAACATACAAAATGTTAACATGTCCGAAAAAAAAATTGGGATTTCCTTAGATTTTTGGGTTTCCTTAGAAAAATTTCCTTAAGATAAGGGAAATTTGCTTGGCCGTTGCGGGAAAACCCGGGTTTTCACTGTAAAACGTAAGGGTTTTTGGGGTTTTTGCCTTGGCCTTGGAGGTGGGAACCCTGGTTCCAGTAACGGCCAGGGTTCTGCCTTGGCGTGGAAAACCCTGGTCACTGTAACGGCAGGGGTTGCCTTGACGGGGTGGGGGGAAACCCTAGGTTCACTGTAACGTCTCAGGTTTGCCTTGGCAGTGGAAACCCTGGGGTTCAACTGTAACGGCAGGGTTGCCTTTGGCCGTGGGAAACCCTGGTTCACTGTAACGGCAGGGTTTTTGCCTTGGCAGTGGAAACCCTGGTTCACTGTAACGTCAGGGTTTGCCTTGGCAGTGGGAAGGAACCATGGTTCCACGGTAACGGCAGGGGTGGCACTTGGCCAGTGGATGGAGAAACCATGGTTCAATGTGGTAAAACGGCAGGGTTTTTGCCTGCAGTGGTGAAACCCTGGTTCACTGTAACGTCCAGGTTTGTGCCTGGCAGTGGGGGAAACAACTGGTTCACTGTAACCGGCAGGGTTTTGCCCCTTGGCAGTGGGAAACCCTGGTTCAGTAACGTAGGGTTTTTCTGCCTTGGCAGTGGAAACCCTAGGTTCACTGTTAACGGCAGGGTTTCCTGCTTGGCCGTGGAAAGGAGTGGAAACCCTGCTGGTTCACTGTAAAAGTCAGGCTTTCTTGATCTTTTTTAGGCTCAAATTAACTCATAAAAAATATTACATTTTTATTTATTTATGAGTATTAAATACAATTGTATTTAAATACTCATTTAAATTATTTAAATACTGTATTTAAATTACATGAAACCAATGTATTCATTTATAAATATATTTCTAAATACACCAATCATGTATTTAACTACTGCCACCTACTAATATACTATAACTCCCTAACTACCACTACTATACTACAACCACCACCATCCACCACCACTACCATATTACTAATTAATATTAAAGTCTATTCACTTTTAAGCTGGATTCTTGGGAGACTGCCGATGCCTAGCCGAGTTTCGTTAAGGACTCGTCGAGATTGGATGATAGGCTTCGTGGCTGGGTGGCGATGGTGTGGGTTACTTGCCTCGCCGCTACCCAAAACCTGGCCGTGTTGCCTCAGGAAAAATTATTCATATTTCTTTGCTTACTCATCTCTTACACAAAGATAGGCCTATTTTGTTGGCATCAGTGAATCAGGCAGTGGATTGCGTCAACAACAACACGCTATTCGTAACTCAATAGGGTAAAAAATCAAACTGATTCAAACAAAATAGGCCTATCTTGTGTAAGAGGTGAGTTCAGCAAGGCAAGTACCACCACCATCGCCACCCAGCCCGAGTCTATCAGCCAATCAGCGACGTCCTTACAAAAACTCGGCTAGGCAGCGAGCAGCTCCCAGCCCAGGAAATCCAGCGCAGATTAAGGGGAGGAGGTCCCGCGTGAATTTTCAAATTGATACTACGGTCATGAATACTGTATATGTGGTGTCTATAGTAGCCCCGATGTTTCACATGAACCATTACAAGCTGATCAGATGAAAGGAAAAAATTAGAGAAAATTTAAAGAGCTATTTTGTCCGGTTTTTGAGAATATTTTGAATTGCATCTTGTCAGCCATTTGGTTGACCCGATTTCCTGTTGTGCAGAGCATATGATAATTCTCAGCCAGTTTGGGACCGCCGATTTCTTGTGAACATGAGGCATATGATAATTCTCAGCACATTTTGTGACCTGACTTTCCTGTGAATGAGCATATGATAATTCTCAGCCATTTTGTGACCGATTTCCTTGTGACACGAGCATATGATAATTCTCAGCCATTTTGTGACCGATTTCCTTGTGACACGAGCATATGATAATTCTCAGCCATTTTGTGACCGATTTCCTTGTGACATGAGCATATGATAATTCTCAGCCATTTTGTGACCGATTTCCTTGTGACACGAGCATATGATAATTCTCAGCCATTTTGTGACCGATTTCCTTGTGACATGAGCATATGATAATTCTCAGCCATTTTGTGACCGATTTCCTTGTGACACGAGCCTAGGATAATTCTCAGCCATTTTGTGACCGATTTCCTTGTGACACGAGCCTAGGATAATTCATTGTTATTACAACAATTTGTTCTGAGAATATTTTAAAAATTGTTTTCGAATTTTTTTTTTTTTAATTGTTAAAAAAAAAATTAAAAAAATTTAAGGATAATTTTCCCATCTATCAAGACTGAGACTTAAAAACAACAATTTCCTCAGAACAGATTTTTCTACGATATTTGATTTTGTGTGTCCTAAAGTTTCGTGCAAATCGTGCCAAAAATAAAAGAGATGAATTTTATGTTCATTTTTTACTAGTTTTGAGAAAAACGGTTTGAAGTTTTTTGGTAAAGTTTCAGCGCTGCAGTGGAAGGTAACTAGTACTGTACAACTGCTCCTTGCAAGGCAGTTATGGGGATCAGTAATCACATTAGCAATGCATGCAGAAGGCATCTGCACCTTGTCCACCCTTATAAAAGGTATTAATTCATCGCCTCCAAGGCCGAGGGTGTCAGGGGGCCACGCCCCTCATTGTGGCAAGGCTCCAGGCAAGTTCAACAGGTTGCCTAGCTCTGTTGGGATTCCTTGTCTGTCTTCCTCTTGTTGTTCATGTGTTTCTTGGGTTGTCATTGTTCTCTGTGCTCTCTTTGCCAGGCCTTTGGGGATGGTACAAAGTGTGCCAAAACATTTTTGTGAAACAGGTTGAACTTTTATCATCCAAAATTTGTTCCAGAATTGGTACCTGGGTAACAAACTTCACCTGAAGAATTGGCGGGTTGTTTAAAGGCTTATTTTAAATATGGGAAAATTATCAAAATCAAATTCATTTTTTTTTTTTTTTTATTTTACAAGTTTGAAAGTTAAAATTGCCCCTCGCTATGGGATTTAAAAAAATGTTCCGACTGAAAAAATTCCACCATTCGAAAGCCAAAAAGGCTAGGGTGTTGCCTCTTAGCCAATATTATCACGGCGGACTCTCCCTTAAGTGAATAGACTATCTACTACTACTACTACTACTACTACTATACTACTAATACTACTACTACTACTACTACTACTTAATACTACTACTACTACTACTAATACTTACTAACTACTATCTACTACTATACTTACTATTAACACTATACTACTACTTACTACTACTACTACTACTACTACTACTACTACTACTACTATCTACTACATACTACATACTATCTACTATACTACTACTACTACTAATACTACACTATTACTACTACTACTACTATACGACTACTATACTACTACTACTACTACTAATAACTTACTACTACTACTACTACTACTACTACTACTAACAAACTATACTACTTACTACTACTACTAGTTCTACTACTACTACTACTAACTATACTACTACTACTACTACTAATACTAAACCAACTACTACTACTACTACTTACCACTACTAACACTACTAACACCACTACGACCTAATACTACTACTACTATAATACTCACTACTACTACTACTTAAATACTATCTACTACTACTACTACTACTAACACTTACTACTACATATAATTCCAGGCTGGAGTAAACAAGGACTGTCAGAAGGAACCCAGCCCATGTGTCATCGTCTCTGGCTACTCCAAACTGTTAGACACAATCCCGCTACTGTAAGCTGTCCGACCCGGCTGTGAGGGGGACGTTCGACCCCCGCCTGTGTTCACGTGAGGGTGTTGTGTGTGTGGGGGGGTGGGGGAAAAGTGGGGGTGTCATGGTTGGGGGGGGAGGAGGAGAAGGTGATGTGTGTGTGTGGTGTGGTGGGGGGATGAAAGGGCTGATGTGTCGTTGTGTGTGTAGGAGACGAGAGAGAGAGAAGGAGACGGATAAGGAGAGAGAGAGAGGAAGAGAGAGACGAGAGAGAGAGAGGAGAGAGAGAGGAAAGAGAGAGAGAGGAGATGAGAGGAGAGGATGAGAGAAGGAGAGAGACGATGAGAGACGAGAGAGAGAGAGAGTAGTAGTAGTAGTAAAATAATAAAATAATAATAATATAATAATAGTAATAATAATAATAATAATAATAATAGGGAAAATAACAATAATGATAATAATGATAGTGGTTTGTTTTAGTGTGTGTGTGTGTGTGTGTGTGTGTGTGTGTTGGGTGTGTGTGTGGTGGGTGTGTGAGATAGATATATGTAGTGTAGCACAGTAGTAATAATAATAATAAATAATATAATAATAATAATTAATAATCATACCACCACACCCTTATTATTATTATTATTATTATTATTATATTACTAGCTATTATATTATTAGTATTATTACTATTATTATTATATTATTGTTATCTTATTATTATTATATTATTATTATTATTATTATTATTATTATTTTTACTACTATTATCATTATTATATATATTATTATTATTATTATGATTATATTATTAGATTATATTATTATTATCTATTATTACTATTATTATTATTATTATTATTATTATTATTATTATTATTACTATTATTATTATTATATTATTATTATTATTATTATTATTATTATTACTATTATTATTATTATTATATTATTATTATTATTGTTATTATTATTATTATTATTTATTATTATTTTTATTATTATTATTATTATTATTATTATTATTATTATTATTATATTATTATTATTACTATTATTATTATTATTATTATTACTTCCCTATACACTGTACCAGATGCTGCAAAACGGGGTCCTTCAAGGTTTGGACTCCATCGTGGTCACTCCCAACACCACAACACCTGGTAAGACACGTTGGGTTGATTGATTGATTTTATTGATTTTATTGATTGCTTTAGATTTTTTATTTAGTTATCTTTTATTTTTTTTATTTTTTTTTTGGGTTCAGAACTTTTTTTTTTTTTTGGTCCAGAACTTTTTTTTTTTTTTGGTCCAGAACTTTTGTTTTGGTTCAGAACTTTTTTTTTTGGGTCCAGAACTTTTTTTTGGGGGGGTTCAGAACTTTTTTTTTTTTGGTCCAGAACTTTTTTTTTTTTTTGGTCCAGAACTTTTTTTTTTTTTGGTTCAGAACTTTTTTTTTTGGTCCAGAACTTCTTTTTTTTTGGTCCAGAACTTTTTTTTTGGGGGTCCAGAACTTTTTTTTCTTTTTTTTCTACCCATTCCCTTTTTTTTCTCTCTATAATTATCACTTCTCTTTTCCCTCGTGTACCTTATATTTTTATTCCTACATATCTTAATTAATGTTTCAATACCTACTATAAGCATTCATATTTTTTTTATAGAATTCGGAATTCCTTCTTTTTTCTAGACTCTTTAATATTGGACAAGTCTTTTCTGTGTTCATTATTGTTTTTAGAAATTGTTTTTAGACATTTTATATGAAATGATTCTACACTTATATCCACACACTGCCTTATCATACTGCCTTATACACACAAAAAACTGCTTTATCATACTTATCTGCCTTATCTCTTAACCCCTTCACGCCCAGATCTTTCCTTAGCTATAAAAAATGGTCTGTTGTTAGCAGTCGTGGGCAAGTGCGCCGCAAATTGCGCCGCTGCGCCGCTGCGCCGCTGCACCGGCGGCGCACCTTAAAAACCGGCGGCGCAGCGGCGCCGGCGCGAATTCTCAAAAAACCGGCGCAACGGCGCGCGGTGCAAGTCAAAAATCCGCGCCGCTGTCCGCACCGCTGCCCAGCTTTATGGGGTACAAGTACTTGGAGCCTAACATGGAGGACAAGGAGGAGGAGGAGGACATTGAGTAGAAGGATGAGTAGAGACAGAAACTGAGACTCGTTGGGCGGGGCCAATCTGGCTACATTTACCGCCGGCCGAGCAATATAGCTCACGGGCCATAGTTTAATCTTTAATGAGAATATAGGTAACTGTGATGCCTATTATAAGTTGTATTTTCAATAAAAATGACTTTTTTAAAGCCTAAATCTGTTTTTTTGGGGACTAAATAGGTAGAAACTTTGGCACTGCACACAGTTTTTGTATAGGCATACTTATAGCGCATTTTCGTGACGTTCACCGCCCTGGTTCAGTCCAGTCCGGACCGGGTCAGGGTGGACTGATGGTCGCGAAAATACATCGAGACTGGCCCCGTCCCATTCGTCGTTCCTATTGGCTGGGGGATCGAGTGGGCGGTACTGAACTGAACTGTGGAGGCGGCAGGCGTCCATCTTGTCAATATCCTTTTTGTCGTCCGCCTTTTAACCTGTGCTGAAGACTTTACAACTACCACGCCTGTGATACTTTAGTCTTATGGTCGGCCATCATGGTGTTTCATGTCTTATCAGGAGCACGAGAAGCTCCTGGTCGCCTTCCCCGCTGACTGTAGTGCGCATGCGCCAGTTCTCCCCACATGGTCCAAAGGGGGTCCTGGTATGTGGGCCGGACCGGGCTGGACTGGGCTGAACCGTTCTAGACTGCCTCGCAAAAACAGTGACCGCCCGGGACTAGCCCAGTCCAGACCGGGCCAGAGCGGTCGCGAAAATACGCTATTAATTAATAGCGGCGCGCGGCGCAGCGGCGCAGCGGCGCAGCGGCGCAGCGGCGCGGGGCGCAACTGCAGGGACCAAAAATAGCGGCGCAGGGGCGCGGGCGCAGGTGGGTATCGCCGCCGGCGCAGGGGCGCGGGCGCAAGTACCAAAATTCAGCGGCGCGCCCACCTTTGGTTGTTAGCCATAAAATAACAAAAAGTCACTGAATATACCACATGAGTTAGTGGACAAGGATACTAAACAGGTCATAGCTATAAAACATTGCTTATAGTCACTACAAATGTAATGGTACCCAAATTACAATGGCAATTACGTTCTGGGTTTGAAGGCGTTAAACGATCTCTCCTAAGACTACCTCCCGTGATCCCTAGGTGCTCCCGGCCTGACACAGCTGCAGGTGGCCGAGGCTCTGGGGGAGAAGTTTACAGCCCAGGCGCCCCACACGTTGCAACATGAAGGCTGCCCTCTGCTGTTTACTCGATTTGCTGATACCTGCCTGTCCATCTTCTACCCTGGGAATGTAAGTGTGTGTGTGGGTGTGGGTGCCGGGGGTTTGTAACCCCCCCCCCGGGGTGGTGGCTTCGGCCAACACTAATATGCAGCAGCGGTAGATCTAAGGGTCTGAGGCATTATCCTCTAAACAAAAAACAAAACAAACAAGGGTGTTGTGTGTTGTGTTTTGTGGGTTGTGGAGGGTTTGGTGTGTCTGGGGGTGGGGAGTGTGGGAGGGAGGGTTTGTGTGTGTGTGGGTGTGTGTAAATAGGTTTGTGTTCTTTTTTTTATATTAATTGAGTGTGTTCTCTCTCTCTCTCTCTCTCTCTCTCTCTCTCTCTCTCTCTCCCTCTCTCTCTCTTCTCTCTCTCTCTCTCTCTCTCTCTCTCTCTCTCTTCTCCCCTCTCTCTCTCTTCTCTCTCTCTCTCTCTCTCTCTCTCTCTCTCCCCTACAGTTAACATGGGGGGCGGCGCGCGAGTTCTGTCACACCATCGGAGGAGAGTTACTACAACTGAACCGCGACTATTCCTTTTACGCCTCCCTGGTACAACACTTTATCAAATATGGTGCGTGTGTGTGTGTGTGTGTGTGTGTGTGTGTGTGTGTGTGTGTGTGTGTGTGTGTGTGTGTGTGTGTGTGTGTGTGTGTGTGTGTGTGTTGTGTGTGTACCGGAGGGGTACCCACTACGGAGGGGTACTCAGTAGTGTAGGGAAAGCACGCTCGGTTCACAACCGAGAAGTCCCGGGTTCGATCCCCGGGTGGAGCGGAAACAGTTGGGCTGTTTCCTTAAAACCCGAGCCCCTGTCCACCCAGCAGTGAATGGGTACCGGGTGTTAGCCAGGGGTTTGTGACCCGCCTCCCGGGGTGGTGGTTTCCCCCAACACTAAAAAAGATGAATGATAAAAATGTTGATATGGAGACGGAGCCTTACGAGCGTTGCTCAGCCCCTGTAAAATACAACTAGATGAATACAAGTAGATGAATACACACACAGATATGACAGCGGACTTCTGGCTAGGAGGAGCGGCCACAAGATACAACAGCACCAGCGAGGCCTCCTGGACCTGGCTGGACGACTCGCCCGTTGACGCCACGCTGCCTTACTGGGCCCTCAGGTGACAGATAAGGGCTGGAAAGGAGAGAGGTAAATAGGTTGTAAGGGAGATAAGGGCTTGATAAAGGGGTAAGGGTTATAGGGATGAAGGTGATGGGGAAAGCAATGGGGGAATGGGTGGTTTGGATCAATGGGGGAATGGGTGGTTTGGATCAATGGGGGAATGGGTGGTTTGGATCAATGGGGGAATGGGTGGTTTGGATTTTGAGTTTTTTGTGTAGTAAACTCTCTAAATCGAACCCGTATAATTCAAACTTCGGATAATTCGACCTGTTTCCAGCCAGTTCAATTTTTTTTACAAATTATCCTGAAATAGGGATTAACCCTGTCACGCACGGTGCCGCGATGGCGTCAAAACGGACCCGTCTACATCTGAGCTTTTGGCGCGAACTGCCTCAAAAAACATTTAAAAATTCGCCAAAAATAAAGTATTTATCAGAATCGCGTCAAAATTTTCTGCGTCAAAGATCCAAGCTAGGCCTATAAAATAAACTAATTGTCAACTCGCTCGTGAGGGTGGATTTGAAGTGATAAGGGCCTGTGTCCCAGCTCACTCTCAGCAGGCAGCCTGTCAGCGCGGACTGCCCGTCCCTTTAAAACGTGTCCCGAGCCTGGTAAGCCATACTGGTAGCCTAATCCGTCTTCCAACATGTGTGTCAGTTTTCCTCCATTTCCTCAAGAACTACTGGCCATATGAACATTATAATGGTAGCGTTGGAATCCTCATAAAAATCCGCTTTTATTGGCATATAAACCATAAAAAGTTGACTCAGGAAGTATCGAGCTACGAAGTGGTGAACGTAAGTATTTCTTATTTCTCTTTACTCAATGTTTTTTCTAAGTCGTTAAACTCCGCTATTTACTTGCATTTCTTGTTATTTTTGTCTTTCATGAGGCAGAATTATCTCTTGCGAAACCAACGATATATAATAATGCCAGGAAAAAAGAATACTCGTGGGTGAAATTGATAACATAACCAAAACATTCGCCGCACAGTCAGGCCATTACGCGGGCCCCTTAGGAGACCCAGACGGATGTCGCAGTGGACGGAAAAACTTATTAAACTTTTCGTGCGTGAAAGGGTTAATATACTACTACTGATACTGAAAATACTACTACTGATCGTTGTATTGAAGTCATGATTAATCTAGCAATGCCTGTCATATTGTTATGTCTTGTAGAAAGTTTTGTCTAATTGTGGATTTTAAGGAATATCTGGAAGTATCATGTCATTGTGAATTGGCTGAAATAGGGACTTCTATTCATTGTAACTGAAAACTGACTCCAGATTCGTGTTCAGCATGCCCGAAAAATGCTAGAAACTCATTTTCAAGCAAATCTATTTTTCAAAAAATATTGCACATTTTTCAAGGGGTACAAAAATATTCCAAAATTGACGAAAATCAGGTTTTTGTTATTTTGCCGCAAAACTATGAGTCGTAAGAAAACTTATGGAAGTAACAAAGGTTCATCTTGAGGTGTTCTACATGACGCAGTAATCGGCTTGTCAAAACACCTCATGGTTGTCGAGAAAATTGATATTTTGTATAAATGTACGAATATGCTATTTTTTCGGTTATTTACCAATCAATATTTTTTTGCTTTACGCCAAATGATAGCCCTTGATCTACTTCATACTTGATTTTTTACCTCTTGCATTTATCTGCCATAGTTTTTTAGTTATTGAAATAAACGTGATTTAAAAAAAAAATCAAGGCATACACCTTGCAAAATTTGCAAAAAAAATGAAAAATAGATTTGCTTGAAAATGAGTTCCTAGCAGTTATCGGGCATGCTGAACACGAATCTGGAGTCAGTTTTCAGTTACAATGATTAGAAGTCCCTATTTCAGCCAATTCACAATGACATGATACTTCCAGATAGTCCTTAAAAATCACAAATTAGACAAAACTTACTACTAGACATAACAATATGACAGGCATTGCTAGATTAATCTCTACTATCCAGATTATATATCTCTCTCTTCTCTTCTCTCTCTCTCTCTCTCGCTGCTCTCTCATCTCTCTCTCCTCTCTCTCTCCTCTCTCTCTCTCTCTCTCTCTCTCTCTCTCTCTCTCTCTCGTCTCTCCTCTCTCTCTCCTCAGGGTCAGGTGGTAAGAGCTCGCATGTGCACGTCCCTGTGCATCGGTCAGCGGTTCAGTCGCTAGTTCGTCTGACGTGGCGGCGTTTGTATCTCAATACCTGTAGTTGGTACTGCAAAGTGTCTAGATAGATAAAATCTATCTTATTCTCTCTTCACTAACCTCATTTCCCCTCCTCCTCCCCCTCCTCCTCCCCCCTTCCTCCTACCCCCCACCAACCCCCCAACCACCTCAATAACCCCCCCCCTTCTATTCCAGACACACACCCAACTGCACCGTTCGCCCCATCAACGATAACTCCAACATTACCACGTACGCCAACCAAGGGCATTGCTACCAGTTTAGCCGCGCCCCTGCAAACCCTACGGCCGGAGAGTGCCTTGCCCTTACCTACGAGAGCTACTACACGATGGCTGACGTAGGGTGCTTAGAATACAAGAGCCCCCTATGTGTGGCTCAGAAGTAGAGGCGCCTAGAAGCTTGAGGAGTGCTTAGGTAGGTTGCACTTTTTTATCTGTAGAAGTAGAAACTGGGTATATATGGTTTAAAAAAGTAGTAAAAGTAGTAAGATTGTAGTACTAGCAATGGTTTTTATCTGTTTCCTCTATGTGTGGCTAAGAAGTAGACGCGCCTAGAAGCTTGAGGAGTGCTTAGGTATGTTTGTTGTGGTTTCTAGTAGGGTTTTTGTTATAAGTAGAAGGTGTTAGAATGTGTTTACAAGTATGGTTTCTATTCTATCTATCTGTTCTGAGCCCCCTAGGTGTGGCTCAGAAGTAGACGCGCCTAGAAGCTTGAGGAGTGCTTAGGTATGTTTGTTGTGGTTTCTAGTAGGGTTTTTGTTATAAGTAGAAGGTGTTAGAATCTGTTTACTACAAGTATGGTTTCTATTCTGTCTATCTGTTCTGAGCCCCCTAGGTGTGGCTCAGAAGTAGAGCCACAGATAGGCGCCCAGAAGCTTGAGGAGTGCTTAGGTAGGTTGCTTGTGGTTTCTAGAAATTCTTTTTAAGCTGTAGGAGTAGAATTTGTCTAAAAAGTAGTAAAAGTAGTAAAATTGAAGTAATAGGAATGGTTTCTAGCTTTCTATCTATATGTTCAGGTTTATTGTGGTTTCTAGAAGGGTTTTGTTAGAAGTAGATAGTTATTATAGAATCTGTGTCAAAGTAGTTGCTAGGGTTTCTTTCTATGTCTCAATTACTACTTTATTTTTACTTTGTTACAAATTTTACTTTTATTACTTATGGCATCACTATCTTGACTACGTTTTGGTCTCTTCATAAAGTTTATTGAAGGAGCGAGAGTGCCTGTTCTGACCGGTTACTCCTGCTAGCTTTGTTATCTAAGTAGAAATAACACCCTAGTAGATGTAGATTTTTTGGGATAATCTTGTAAAAAGTAGAAAAAATTGAGAAAATGTAGAAATTTCACCCAATTTGTAGTTTTTGTTATTTTTTCTTGTTGTTTTTTTGAATGATTATTTTTTCCTGCAGTAAATTTGTGAGTGTTGTAATAAAGCCCTAATTACCTGTTCTCTCTTCTTCCTCCTCTTCTTCTTCCTCCTCCTCCTCCTCCTCCTCCTCCTCCTCCTCCTCCTCCTCCTCTTCCTCCTCTCCTCCTCCTCCTCCTCTTCCTCCTCCTCCTCCTCCTCCTCCTCCTCCTCCTCCTCCTCCTCCTCCTCCTTCCTCTTCCTCCTCTAGTAGAAGTAGATTTTGTGACAAGTAGGCCTATGTCACAAGTAGAAAAAGTAGAAAAGTAACCCATTTGTAGGCATTGTTATTTTTCCTGTAGTAAGTTTGTAGAGTAATGTAATAAAGCACTAATTACCCTTATTACTATCATTACTAATTAATTAACACACCTGGGGAAGCTGTAGCAAGGCTGTAGATACCCGGCCTTTTTTTTTTTTTTGTTTTTTTTTTTTCAGAATATTTTTTTCCGATTTATTTTTTTCGGATATTTTTTTTTTTTTTTTTAATATATTTTTTTCTTTTTCTGAATTTCGATTTTTTTCTCTATTTATTTTTCCTTATTTATTCTTTTCGTAATTTTTTTATTTGGGTTTATAGTGAAGAAATTTAATGTATTTTTAAAGTGGTGAAATTATGTGGGGGAGGGTTGTTTCTTCTCTCCTCTCCTCTCTCTCTCTCTTTCCCCTCTCTCTCTCTCTCTCTCTCTCTCTCTCTCTCTCTCTCTCTCTCTCTCTCTCTCTCTCTCCTCTCTCTCTCTCTCTCTCTCTCTCTCATCCTCCTCTCTCTAAAGGGTGAAATTATGATGTTTTTTTTCTCTCTCTCTCTCATCTCTCTTCTCAGAATCCTTTTCTCTCTCTCTCTCATCTCATCTCTCTCTCTCTCTCTCTCTGTCTCTCTCTCTTATCTCTCTCTCCTCTCTCTCTTCTCTCTCCTTTAAAGTGGTGAAATTATATGGGGCTCTCTCTCTCTCTTCCTCTCTCTCTCTCTCTCTCTCTCTCTCCCCTCTCTCTCTCTCTCTCTCTCTCTCTCTCCCCTCTCTCTCTCTCTCTCTCCATGATTTAATGTATTCTAGAGAGGTGGTGATGGTGTTGAGGGTAATTTTTGTTATGATTATTAGTAGTCCTATGAGGGAGGAGGAGAAGAGGAAGAGGGAAGAGGAGGAGGTGAGGAGGAGAGGAGGGAGGAGGACGTAATAATTTCGTCCTTGAATTTTCTCTCTCTCTCTCTTCTCTCTCTCTCCTCTCTTCGTCTCTCTCTTCTCTCTCTCTCTTCTCTCTCCTCTCTCTTCTCTCTCTCTCTCTCCTCTCTCTCTCTCTCTCTATTCGTCCATTTTATTTATGAGTTCCTTGTTTTTCTTTTTTACCATTTATCTTACGAATAAAGTAGTAGTAGTAGTAGTAGTAGTAGTAGTAGTAGTAGTAGTAGTAGTAGTAGTAGTAGTCGTCGTCGTCGTCGTCGTCGTCGTCCGCGTCGTCGTCGTCGTCGTCGTCGTCGTCGTCGTCGTCGTGTCGTCGTCGTCGTCGTCGTGGGGGTGGTGGTGGGGGTGGTGGTGGTGGTGGTGGTAGTTGTTTAGTAGAGTAGTAATAGTGTAGTAGTAGTAGTGTAGTAGTAATAGTGATGGTGGTATTTAGTAGTAGTAGTATTTAGTAGTAGTAGTATAGGTAGTAGTAGGAGTAGTAGCAGTAGTAGTAGTAGTGGTAGTAGTAGTAGTAGTAGTAGTAGTAGTAGTAGTAGTAGTAGTAGTAATAGTGGTGTATAAGTAGTAGTAGTAGTAGTAGTAGTAGTAGTAGTAGTAGTGTAGGAGTAGTAGCAGTAGTAGTAGTAGTAGTAGTAGTAGTAGTAGTAGTAGTAGTAGTAAATAGTAGTGTAGTATAGTAGTGGTAGTAGTAGTAGTAGTAGTAGTAGTAGTAGTAGTAGTAGAAACAGCATAAAAAAAATCCTCACTTATCTACTAACAATAATTCACACACACACACACACACACACACACACACACACACACACACACACACACACACACACACACACACACACACACACACACAGAGGGGAAGGTGTTATCGCTAAGATCCAGGAGGGGAGAGAGAGAGAGGGGAGACACGCGAGGGGAGAGAGAGAGGGGAAGGAAGAACGTATTGAACAAAGGAAGAGAGAGAGAGAGAGAGGACAGAAAAGAGAGAGAGGAGGAAGGGTAGCAAGACGTCACCCAGCCGCCATCTTGCTACTCCTATTTCTATTCTTTTAGCTTTTTTTCTTATTATCTGGCTATTTTTATTGTGTTTGAGGCGATTTTTAGGAAGACTATATTTATATTTATTTATTAGTACTAGTATAAGATTTTTAAGTATCCCAGAAAGCTTAAAAATAGCTAAATAAATAAACAAAAATCGTTCATGCCGCCATCTTGGTACTCCTATTTCCCTTATTTTAGCTTTTTTCTTATTTACTGGTTATTTTTATTGTGTTTGAGGTGATTTTTAGGAAGACTATATTTTTATATTATTTAGTAAGTATGAGTATTAGATTTTTAAGTATCGAGAAGAAAAGAAAAACTAGGAACAATAAACTAAAAAAAATCGTTTCATGACGCATCTTGGTACTCCGAGATTTCTATGTCTTTAGCTTTTTTTTTAGTAGCAGAAAAGTTATTAAGACAGACCTTTAAGAGAGAGAGAAAGAGGAAGAGAGAGAGATTAGGAGACGAGAGCATAGCTACTGGAGAGAAAGAGAGAGACGGAGAGAGGAGAGAGGGAGAGACGAGAGAGAGAGAGAGAGAGAGAGAGTATAAATATTAAGAACATTTGATTCCAGAAAAGTAACCCCCTAGCCCCTTAACTCACCCAATTCACCCCCCTTACCCCACTCCCCCCAAAACCCCTCCCTACCTCCCTCTTCCTCCCCCTCCCCTTTCCCCCCTCCCCTCCCCCCTCCCCTTCCCTCTTCCCTCTTCCCCCCCTCTCCCCCCCCCCCTTCCTCCCCCCCCCTCTCCCCTCATTTCCCCTTCTTCCCCTCCCCCTTTTCCCTTCTTCCCCCTCCTCAACATCCCCCTTCACTCCCCCTTCTTCTTCCCCCCCCTTTCCCCTCCCCCTCCATCCCCCCCCTTCTTCCCCCTTCCTTCCCTCCTCCCCCCCCCTTCTTCCCCTTCATCCCCCCCCCTTCTTCCCTGACTTCCCCCTCCCCTTTCCTCCCCTCTTTCCCCTCCATTTCCCCCCCCCTTTCCCCTCTTTTCCCCTCCCCTCTCCCCTAATTTCCCCTCATTTCCCCTCCTTCCCCCCTCCCTCCCTCATCCCCCCTTCCTCCCTTCTCCCACCCCCTTCCCCCTTATTCCCCTTCCCCCTCCCTTCCTTCCCCTCCTTTACCCTCTTTCCCCTTTCCCAAAAAATATTAATAAAAAAAAAAAATTATAAATCAATCAAAATAACGTAACTGAGGAATGAGAGAGAGAGAGAGAGAGAGAGAGAGAGAGAGAGAGAGAGAGAGAGAGAGAGAGAGAGAGAGAGAGAGAGAGAGAGAGAGGAGAGAGAGAGAGAGAGAGAGAGAGAGAGAGAGAAATATAGGAGTTAAAAGAAAGAAACGAAGAAGAAAAAAAGAGAGAGAGAGAGAGAGAGAAGAAAAAAAAAAGCTGAAGGTATGTTGGAATTTAACACACACACACACACACACACACACACACACACACACACACACACACACACACACACCCAAAATGTAAAAATGTCTATTCATAACACTTAGTCAATTTCGTGTTTACATACATACATACATACATACATACATACATACATACATACATACATACATACATACATACATACATACATACATACATACAAAAAATATGGACATAATATACGTATGCAAAAAAAAAGAAATAAAAATCCGTATTAAAAAAAGTTTGGAAATTATATTTATTTAAAAAAAAAAAAAAAATGCCGCATAAGAATTTTTGACTTTTTCTTCCGGTTTTTTTTTTTTTTTTTTTTTTTTTTTTTTTTTTTTTTTAATGCTCGTGTAAAGTTTTCATACTTCCAGCAAGTGACGAATTATTATAGACCTGTCGATACTAAGGAGAGGAGGGGGAAGGAGGGAGAAGAGGGAGGAGGAGGAGGAGGAGGAGGAGGAGGAGAGGAGGAGGAGGAGAGGAGGAGGAGGAGGAGGAGGAGGAGAGAGGAGAGAAGAGGAGGAGGAGGTATAAGTAGAAGGTGAAGCAATAGCAATAAAAGAGGAGGAGGAAAGGATAGGAAGAGGAGGAAATAGGTAGGAATACAGAAAGCAAGGAAGAAGGAAGAAATGCAAGGAGGATGGAATGGAAGAGGAGAGATGGAGAAACAGGAGAGAATAAGAACTAAGTAGAGGAGGGGAGAGATAGAGAAGAGACATAGAGGGGGGAAGAGGAAGAGGAGGAGAAGGGAGAAGGAAGAGAAATGAAAGGGAGGAGGAGGAGAAGGGGAGGAGAAGAAGAAGGAGAGATAAGAGGAGAAGAAGAAGAAAATGAAGGAGGAGGAGGAGGAGAAGAGGAGGAGGAGAAGAAGGAGGAGGAGGAAGAGGAAGAGAAGGAGAGAGAGGTAGATAAGAGGGTTATGAAAGGAGGAGGAGGAAAAAGGACAGAGAAAAGGAGGAGGAGGAGGAAGAGGAAGAGGAGGAGGAGGAGGAGGAGGAGGAAGAAGAAGAGGAGGAGGAGTGTCTAAGAATGTAGTAATAGCTTTAAAGATTTTCCATTTGTATGCTAAAAATAACTATAATATCTTTGCCTTAATTATTGTCGCTGTATGTTATGGCAAAGAGAGAGAGAGAGAGAGAGAAGAGAGAGAGAGAAGAGAGAGAGAGAGAGAGAGAGAGAGAGAGAGAGAGAGAGAGAGAGAGAGATTGAAACTACCTAACTCATAATTACTCTAGAGATTGTTAAGAGAGAGAGAGAGAGAGAGAGAGAGAGAGAGAGAGAGAGAAGAGAGAAGAGAGAGAGAGGAGAGAGAGAGAGAGAGAGAGAGAGAGAGAGAGAGTTAATAGTCTTACTCTCTTCACAGATGTAACACGTGTGCGAGAATACCTGAAGGGGCTTGCTTACTCATGCCGGGGACTGAACTCGCGATCCGGTGAGTGTTACTGGTGTGTGTGGTGGGTGTGTGTGTGTGTGTGTGTGTGTAATAATAATAATAATATAATGATAATAATAATAATATAATAATAATAATGATGATATAATAACAATAATAATAATAATAATAATAAATAAATGATAATAGAAAAAATAATAATAATAATAATAATAATGTATAATAATAAATAATAATATAATAGATGAATGATAATAATAATAATAATGATAATAATAATAATAATAATAATAATAATAATAATAATAATAATAATAATAATAATAATAATAATAATAATAATAATAATAATATAATAATAATAATAATGATAATAATAATAATAATAATAATAATAATAATAATAATAATAATAATAATAATGATGATGATGATGATGATGATGATGATGATGATGATGATGATGATGATGATAACAATGATAATAATACACTAGTCTATTTATAAGTCTTTTAATAACTTTATTTATCATTATTTTTCATTATTATTCATTTATTCACTTGTCCTACACTCCATTTTCTTAATAGTTAACGAGTTTTTTTCACTAATAGAAAACGTGAATTGGGTAGTTAAGTAGTTAATAGTAGTTATCAGTTCCTTCTCTTATTCCCTCTTTATCTAACTACTCTGATTATCTTTCTCTATTTCATTAGTTATTCACAATCATTCGTTTCATTTTTTTTAATAGTAAGTTTTTTTTCTTCAAATTTCTCGTTTATTTATTTTCGATCGATCAAGTTTTTTTTTTCATATATTTTCATATTTTCATATTTTTATTATTTTTATTTTATTTTTTATTTCTTCGTTTTTATCACATTTCTCAAAGCACTTGACCCACTAGGAGGGGGGGGTGTTGGGGGGGTATCGTTCAGGGGTGGAGGTGGGGGTGGTTACTGGTGGGGGTGTGGTGGTGGGGGTGTGTGTGTGGTAGTGTGTGGGGGTGGTGGTTGTGGTGGTAGTGGTGGTGGGGGTAGGTGGTGGTGGTACTGGTGGTAGGGTTGTGTGATGGTTGTGGGTAGGGTAGTGGGTTGGGGTATGGTAGGGGTGATGGTGGGTAGTAGCGGTGTGTGTGGTGGGGGTAAGGGTTTGGGTGTAGGGGTGGTTTAGGTGGGGGTGATCGTGGTAGTGTAGTGGGTGGTTGTGGGGTGTAGGGGGGTGGAGAGTAGCCTGAGCAGGGTAGGGGGGGGTGTGGTGTGGTGAGGGGTGGTTGGGGTGATGGTGTGTGGTGGGGGTGGTGTGGTGGGGTGTGTGGTGTGGTGGAGGGTGGTTGGGGTGATGGTGTGTGGTGGGGGTGGTGTGGTGGGTGGGGGTTGTGGTGTGGTGAGGGGTGGTGGGGGTGATGGTGTGTGGTGGGGGTGGTTTAGGTGGGGGTGATCGTGGTAGTGTAGTGGGTGGTTGTGGGGTGTTGGGGGTTGAGAGTAGCCTGAGCAGGGTAGGGGGTGGTGTGGTGTGGTGAAGGATGGTGGGGGTGATGGTGTGTGGTGGGGGTGGTGTGGTGTGTGGTGGGGGTGGTGTGGTGGGTGGGGGTGTGGTGTGGTGAGGCGTGGTGGGGGTGATGGTGTGTGGTGGGGGTGGTGTGGTGGGGGTGTGTGTGGTGTGGTAAGGCGTGGTGGGGGTGATGGTGTGTAGTGGGGGTGGTGGGGGGCGTGCGAGGGGTGCCGTCCTGAGCCTGGTGGTGGAGGTGTTGTGGTGTGGTGGGGGTGGTGGAGGGGTGTGTGGGTGTGGGTGGGGGTTGGTGCAGGTGTGCGCTGCGTGGTGAGGGCAGCATCAGCACGGCACACGCCAGCACTACGGTCATCACAAAGGCTGACACAGCGGCTGTCAGCAGGAGACAGCGACCCAGGGGGGGACCGCCCGTGCGCGTCAGCTGGTCGTATAGGGCCGCTGATGCCGCTGTCAGCATGGGCCGCTCCCCTTCTTCAGGCGGGGGGAGGCGGAATTTAGGGGGGCGCGTCTCCCCTTCCTGCCCCCCATGCCCTGACAGCTGGGTATCCGCTGTGGAGGCCCGCGAGGCGCTGCTGCTGTTGCTGCAAGAGGAGGGGCGCCGTGACGGCTTTCTAGGGGCACGCCGCCACAGGGCCACCGTGCCTCCCAGGGCCCCGCTGCCCCTGCCCACCTCCACGCTGCGGTCCACCACGCCCATACGGCTGCTGCACCCAGCCCCCACGCCCACATCTTGGTCCCTCACGCCCACGCCCACGTCTTGGTCCCTCACGCCCACGCCCACGTCTTGGTCCCTCACGCCCACGCCCACGTCTTGGTCCCTCACGCCCACGCCCCCCTCTAGTTCCCTCGGCCCTACCGGCCCTGCGTCCCCCTCCCCCTCACTACCCTCCGCCTCGGGCACCGTTTCCTGCCCCTGCCGTGGCTGGCGAGGGGGCTGAGTGTTCCCCAGGGGCCGCGGCCACCCAGGGTCAGGGGCGTGGGTGGGGGCGGGGGGCGGGGGGGGCCGGAACCTGCCCGCGGTGGCCCCGAGGTGCTGGTCGCTGAAGTCCACCTCCTGGAACTGGCTTAGCCCCGAGGATGACCTGAGCCTTGATGAGGGGCACCGCCCCCCTGACGCTGTGTCCCGGGAGTCCCACTGCCGCTGCTGCCCCCGCGCTCCCCCTCGCCCCCCTCCATGTCGCCCCCCGCCACCTCCACGCCCACCTTGTTGCGCAGTCTGAGGGGCCACTGCAGGTGCTCCAAGGGGGACCCCTCCATGGCCCCACGCTAAGGCCACGCTGCTGATGATGCTGATGATGGCCCTTGGTTGCCCTCACTGCCACGCCCCACCTGCGGGAGGCCACGCCACTCAGTGTGTGTGTGAGCGTGTGTGTGTGTGTGTGTGTGTGTGTGTGTGTGTGTGTGGTCCAGCACTCACGTCAAAACAAACTGAAGTAGGACCTTCCACCCGGAAAACAAACACACACACACACACACACACACACACACACACACACACACACACACACACACACAACACACACATTTTCTCGAAGGATTGTAGGAATTTATTGACATTTTCAAGGTGGTGCCATAAGTGGTTTTGTTGTGTGTGTGTGTGGTGTGTGTGTGTGTGTGTGTGTGTGTGTGTGTGTGTGTGTGTGTGTGTGTGTTAACATCGATACTGTAAGTGTTGCAAGTGTCGTGTCAAGAGGAGAGAGAGAGAGAGAGAGAGAGACGAGAGAGAAGAGAGAGAGAAGAGGAGAGAGAGAGAGAGAGAGAGAGAGAGAGAGAGAGAGGAGAGCAGAGAGAGAGAGAAGGCTGAGAGAGAGAGAGTGTACACTTTGTTGTTATGTAGCCTAACACACAACACACACACACCCACACACACACACACACCCCACACACAACACACACACACACAACACACACCTTTAACACTCCTTCCTTCCTCTTCGCTCTTCTTCTCTTCTCCCTCTTTGTCTTCGTAATCATCTTATTTACCTATTCCTCTCCTTTACTATTATTATTATTATTATTATTATTATTATTATTATTATTATTATTATTATTTCTATTTTAGTTTTTTAGTTTTTTTTTGTAATTTTTTAGTTTTTATTTTCCATTAATTTTTCATTTATTTTTATTTTCCATTAATTTTTTTAATTTTTTTATTTTCCATTATTTTTTTTATTTTCCATTATTTTTTTTATTTTCCATTATTTTTTTTATTTGCCATTATTTTTTATTTTTTTTATTTGCCATGCATTTTTTTTTTTTTTTTTTTTTGCTTATTCCTCCATTCGTAATTTTTTTTTTTTGTATTATGTCTATTGTTCCTTTTTTCTTTCTTTTAATTATTCTCTTTTCTTCATTGTATCATTATTTTATTCACTTTTTTTCCTCATTTCCTAATATTTGCACTTTTTTCATTATTATTATTATTATTATTATTATTATTATTTTTCCCTGCACTCTCTTTATCAGGTTTCTCTATGTCTGTCTTTTATTATATTTCTTCTGTAAATCTGTAAAAGAAAAATATTATAATTCTCTACATATTCTTGCTTGCTCATTTTTTTCATTTTCTCACTTTCTCACTTTCTTTATTTCTCACTTTCTCACTTTTTTATTTTCTTTATTTCTTATTTTCTCACTTTTTTTTTTATTTCTTATTTTCTCACTTTCTCACTTTCTCACTTTCTCACTTTTTTTTATTTCTTTCTCATTTTCTCACTTTCTCATTTTCTCACTTTCTCACTTTCTCATTTTCTCACTCATTTTCTCATTTTCTCACTTTCTATTTTTCACTCATTTTCTCACTTTCTCACTTTCTCACTTTCTCATTTTCTCACTTTCTCATTTTCTCACTTTCTCACTTCCACTTTCATTTTTTTCATTTTCTCACTTTCCATTTCTCACTCATATTTTCTCACTTCATTTTCTCACTTTCTCATTTTCCACTTTCTCATTCTTTATTTCTTTTCCACTCACTTCTCACTTTTCTCACTTTCTCACTTTTCTCATTTTCTCACTCTTTTCTCCTTTCTCACTTTCCGTCACTATTTCTCACTTCATTTCTCACTTCTGTCATCTTTCTCACTTCTCATTTTCTTTTCCACTTTTTTTTCATTCCACTCTTTCCACTTTCACTTCTACTTCACTCATTTTCACTTTCACTCACTTTCTCTCCACTTCTCACTTTCTTCTCATTTCTTTTTTCACTCATTTTCATTTCTCACTTTCTACTTCTCATTTTTATTCTTTCTCATTTCATTCATTTCTTTCATATATTCATCTATCGTCATTTTCATTCATCTAAACTTTATTCATTTTCTCTTCTCGTCACTTTCACGTCACTTTCTTTGATCTCATTTTCTTCTGATCAAAAAATTGGTGATGGTGATTAGATAATGAACTCTCTCTCTCTCTCTCTCTCTCTCTCTCTCTCTCTCTCTCTCTCTCTCTCTCTCTCTCTCTCTCTCTCTCTCTCTCTCCTCTCTTTCGCTCGTCACTTTGTGCGTCATTTGGCTC
>JACEEZ010007554.1:125000-130000 GCA_016584305.1 Chionoecetes opilio
AAGAGTAGTGGGAGTGTTAGAGGCTTGTCCAAGGCATGACGTGAAGTATAAGTGTCACATAAAGGCCACAGCGCTACAACATCTAATTCGTTTTTTTGTACCCGGCTGTTAGTGTATTCTGATTTCTTGTAAGATAGGAAATTTCGGGGGGAGTATGGCTCTCCCCCCCTGGGTGCGCCCCTGACCACCACCACACAACATATCCATCTATAACATCACCACCACACTACATCACAACATATCCATCTATTACATCATCACCACCATCACCACCACCACTCACCACCACACAACCTCACAACATATCCTTCTGTAACACCACCACCACCATCATCAGCACCACCACCACCACTCACCACCACACAACCTCACAAACATATCCTTCTCTAACATCACAACATATCCTTCTCTAACATCACCACCACCATCACCACTCACCACCACTCACCACACAACATATCCTTCTCTAACATCACCACCACCAGCACCACCATCACCACCACACTTTCCAACACCACCATACAACATCACCAATTACCATCATAACACCACCATCACCACCACTATCACCACTATCACCACCAAGCCACACAGTTACTAATAAGACACGTAGACACGCATAGCCCATAACATACAAGTATAACATCCAGTAGACACTTATTATACATACTAACGAGGGCGTGACACGTATCGGACACGAACAGAACACGTATGGTTCAGGAAGATGACATGGATTTTTCAGGAATCTTAAAAAAATCTAAATTTAAATGTCATGTCATGTTATAATAAATAAATAAGGAAATGTAACGCCTATTGAACAAGAATGTAACGCGTTTGGAACAGGAAGAGGACACGTATTGTTCAGGAAGAGGACATGTATTGAAAAGGAATCTGAAAAAAAAAAAATTATAATAAAAATAGAAGTGTGATTTGATGTATAAAAAAAAAAAAAAAAAAAAAAAAAAAAAAAAAAAAAAAAAAAAAAAAAAAAAGAGGGTATAGTACGCGTTTTGAACAGGAAGAGAACACGTTTTAAACCAGAGGAGAACATGTATTGACCAAGAATCTAAAACAAAACTAAGAATAATAATGTGATATGATGTAAAAAATATAATTAAAAAAAAAAAAAAAAAAATTTACCATGATTTGAACAGGAAGAGAACACGATTTGAACAAGAGTGAGAGAGAGTAAAACCACTTGACACATTATTATAGACTGATTTAACCCCTTCACGCCCAGATCTTTCCTTGGCTATATAAAATCGTCTGTTGTTAGCCATAAAATTACGAAAAGTCACTGAATATACCGAATTAGTTAGTGGACAAGGATACTAAACAGGTCATAGCTATAAAACATTGCTTATAGTCACTACAAATCGTCTAATGGTACCCAAATTACAATGGCAATTACGTTCTGGGTCTCAAGGAGTTAAATGTCAACAGTTTAAAATTTTACTCCTACTCAAATATCTATTATATATTTAGTCGTTTAGTATTTCGTTCTAAACAAGTTCGTATCGCGTTTAAACATGTATGATTCGTGTTATGGGTAAGGGTTTAGGAGTTGTCTGGTGTCCTAAAGATTAACTGGTGTTGCTTAAAGGTTAAATTGATGTCGTTGATATCCCAAAAATGACCCTTATTGTGTTTTGGGGAAATTGTGTGTGTGTGTTTTTTTTTTTTTTTTTGTGTACGTGTGTGTGTGTGTGTGTGTGTGTGTGTGTGTGTGTGTGTGTGTGTGTGTGTGTGTGTGTGTGTGTGTGTGTGTGTGTGTGTGTGTTTTCAGATTTGGGATAGCTACAAAATCATTACATATATTTTTTTTTCTCTACACATCATTACAAAAATTTATTATTAACACATTATATTAACATACATTCACATCATCATTGTTATCATTATTATCATTATTATTATGACCTTTCTATTCATCATCATCATCATCATCATCATCATCATCGTCATCGTCTCCCCGTTCAGAGAGGACGTGAAGACAGGAAATAGCAAAGCCTTTAGAAATAGGTTAGAATTAGATTAGCTTTGGTTAGAATTAGGTTAGGATTGGGATTAGGTTTTAAATTAGGTTAGGATTGGGATTAGGTTTAGAATTAGGTTAGGATTGGGATTAGGTTTAGAATTAGGTTAGGATTGGGATTAGGTTTAGAATTAGGTTAGGATTGGGATTAGGTTTAGAATTAGGTTAGGATTGGGATTAGGTTTAGAATTAGGTTAGGATTGGGATTAGAATTAGAATTAGGTTAGGATTGGGATTAGGTTTAGAATTAGGTTAGGATTGGGATTAGGTTTTAAATTAGGTTAGGATTGGGATTAGGTTTAGAATTAGGTTAGGATTGGGATTAGGTTTAGAATTAGGTTAGGATTGGGATTAGGTTTAGAATGAGGTTAGGATTGGGATTAGGTTTTAAATTAGGTTAGGATTGGGATTAGGTTTAGAATTAGGTTAGGATCGGGATTAGGTTTAGAATTAGGTTAGGATTGGGATTAGGTTTAGAATTAGGTTAGGATTGGGATTAGATTTAGAATTAGGTTAGGATTGGGATTAGGTTTAGAATTAGGTTAGGATTGGGATTAGATTTATAATTAGGTTAGGATTGGGATTAGGTGGTTTAGAATAAGGTTAGGATTGGGATTAGGTTTAGAATTAGGTTAGGATTGGGATTAGGTTTAGAATTAGGTTAGGATTGGGATTAGAATTAGAATTAGGTTAGGATTGGGATTAGATTTATAATTAGGTTAGGATTGGGATTAGGTGGTTTAGAATAAGGTTAGGATTGGGATTAGGTTTTAAATTAGGTTAGGATTGGGATTAGGTTTTAAATTAGGTTAGGATTGGGATTAGAATTAGGATAAAATTGGGATTAGGTTTAGAATTAGGTTAGGATTGGGATTAGAATTAGAATTAGGTTAGGATTGGGATTAGGTTTAGAATTAGGTTAGGATTGGGATTAGGTTTAGAATTAGGTTAGGATTGGGATTAGGTTTTAAATTAGGTTAGGATTGGGATTAGGTTTAGAATTAGGTTAGGATTGGGATTATATTTAGAATTAGGTTAGGATTGGGATTAGGTTTTAAATTAGGTTAGGATTGGGATTAGGTTTTAAATTAGGTTAGGATTGGGATTAGGTTTTAAATTAGGTTAGGATTGGGATTAGATTTAGAATTAGGTTAGGATTGGGATTAGGTTTTAAATTAGGTTAGGATTGGGATTAGGTTTTAAATTAGGTTAGGATTGGGATTAGAATTAGGATAAAATTGGGATTAGGTTTAGAATTAGGTTAGGATTGGGATTAGGTTTAGAATTAGGTTAGGATTGGGATTAGGTTTAGAATTAGGTTAGGATTGGGATTAGAATTAGGATAAAATTGGGATTAGGTTTAAAAATAGGTTATAATTAGAATTAAGATTAGATTAGAATTAGGATTATAGTCATGTTAGAATTAGGTTAGAATTAGATTTAGAATTAGGATTACCATTAGGTTTAGAATTAGTATTAGGTTTAGAAATAGGTTAAAATTAGGATGAAATTAGGATTAGAAAAAGGTTTACCGTAGAAATAGTCTAGAATCTGGATTAGGTTAGAATTAGAATTAGATTTAGAATTAGGTTAGAATTAGGAATAGGTCTAGAAATAGGTTAGAATTAGAACTAGGACTGTAATCGTGTTATAATTAGGTTAGAAATAGGTTTATAAATAGTTTAGAATCTAGATTAGGTTAGAAATAGGATTAGGTTTAGAATTAAGTTTAGAATTAGGTTTATAAATAGGTTAAAATTAGGTTAGAATTAGAACTAGGATTAGAAACATGTTAGAATTAGAACTAGGATTAGAAACATGTTAGAATTAGGCTAGGATTTGGATTAGGTTTAAAATTAGGTCAGAATTAGAGTTAGTTTTATAATTAGTTTAAGTTAGGCTTTAGAACCTAACCTAACCTAACCTAACCTAACCTAACCTAGCCTAGCCTAGCCTAGCCTAACCTAACCTAACCTAACCTAACCTAACCTAACCTAACCTAACCTAACTCTAACCTAACCTAACCTAACCTAACCTAACCCTAACCCTAACCTAACCTAACCTAGCCTAACCTAACCTAACCTAACCTAACCTAACCTAACCTAACCTAACCTAACCCTGAAGGCCTTGAGAAGTAGTACAAAGCAACTAAAGACGATCTATTCACGTGTTTTATAAAGTCACCCTTCAAAGTAGTCGTTTTCCTTTACAAAAAATAGTCGCCCTACGCCCGTTTTCTAATGACAAAATATGTTTCACTATTTTGGCTTCGTTTTCTTTCATATAATCCATGTTTACAAATATATATTGATCTTTATTGGTTTATGGAACTATCACCGATGGGAATTCTCGCCGAAACACCAACTTAGAACTCTCGTCGACGTGGAAATGTTAACCTAACCTGGACATTGGCACCAAACTTAACCTAACTTAACCTGGACAATGGCACCTAACTTAACCTAACTGATCAAGCTAACGATAGTATTTCATCCCTGAATGCAGAAGCACGGGTAACACTTGATTAAATGTATATATTGGCTCCTGTCATATCAAGAATTGGAACACTCGACGACGGCGGCGAGAATTCCTATCGGCGACAGTTCCAAGTACCTATTCATCGGTACCTGGAACTGTCGCCGATAGGAACACTCGCCGACGTCGCCGAGTGTTCCTATTTTTCATGTCGGTGAGTGTTCCCATTACCCATGTTTCTGAATTTAGGGATTAAATATTAACACTAGCCTGAATAGTTAGGCTAGGTTAGGTGGTTAGGCTAGGTTAGGTTAGGTTAGGTTAGATTCCGTATCATATATTACAAGTTGAACTGTCGCCGAAAATGTACACGTCGGCGAGTGTTCCAATGTCGGCGAGAGTTCTGGGTTGGGTTTCGGCGAGTTCCTATCGGCGACTGTTCCATAAAGTTATTCATCATTTTATTATAATCATTACTTGGTTTTATTTATGC
>JACEEZ010007554.1:135000-180000 GCA_016584305.1 Chionoecetes opilio
TGTGTGTGGGAATAGCAGAGTTAGGGGTAAAAAAGGTAAAAGAAAACGGTAATCTTCCTTTTAGTGCTGAGAGAAAACGGGACAATGTTATTATTTTGAGATTTTTTGGTGTTTACTATCATTATAATCCATTAAGACAATTTTTTTAACAGTAGCAGGGTGTAGCAGTGGTGGTGGTGGTGTCAGGGTGTAGCAGCTGTGGTGGTGGTGTCAGGGTTGTAGCAGCTGTGGTGGTGGTGTCAGGGTGTAGCAGCTGTGGTGGTGGTGTCAGGGTGTAGCAGTGGTGGTGGTGGTGTCAGGGTGTAGCAGCTGTGGTGGTGGTGTCAGGGTGTAGCAGCTGTGGTGGTGGTGTCAGGGTGTAGCAGTGGGGGTGGTGGTGTCAGGGTGTAGCAGTGGTGGTGGTGGTGTCAGGGTGTAGCAGTGGTGGTGGTGGTGTCAGGGTGTAGCAGTGGTGGTGGTGTCAGGGTGTAGCAGTGGTGGTGGTGGTGTCAGGGTGTAGCAGCTGTGGTGGTGGTGTCAGGGTGTAGCAGTGGGGTGGTGGTGTCAGGGTGTAGCAGTGGGGTGGTGGTGTCAGGGTGTAGCAGTTGTGGTGATGGTGTCAGGGTGTAGCAGTGGTGGTGGCGATGTCATGGTGTAGCAGTTGTGGTGATGGTGTCAGGGTGTAGCAGTGGTGGTGGTGGTGTCAGGGTGTAGCAGTGGTGGTGGTGGTGTCAGGGTGTAGCAGTGGTGGTGGTGGTGTCAGGGTGTAGCAGTGGTGGTGGTTTCAGGGTGTAGCAGTTGTGGTAGTGGTGTCAGGGTGTAGCAGTGGTGGTGGTGGTGTCAGGGTGTAGCAGTGGTGGTGGTGGTGTCAGGGTGTAGTAGTTGTGGTGGTGGTGTCAGGGTGTAGCAGTGGTGGTGGTGGTGTCAGGGTGTAGCAGTGGTGGTGGTGGTGTCAGGGTGTAGCAGTGGTGGTGGCGGTGTCAGGGTGTAGCAGTGGTGGTGGTGGTGTCAGGGTGTAGCAGTGGTGGTGGTGGTGTCAGGGTGTAGCAGTGGTGGTGGTGGCGTTACAAGGTCGGATTCGAACTGTTATAGAATTTATCATATTTTACTTTGGAAACTAGTGAAGGTAGAAACTTTATAAGTGTCAGAATATCCAGCTATCCGGAATTTAACACACGATGGACTACAGTTGCTGGATAGCCCGTGTTTTACTGCATCAAGAATAATTGATTCTATTGAGTGGCCGAGATCGATTAACTCCTTCACGCCCAGATCTTTCCTTGGCTATATAGATTTGTCTGTTGTCGAGCCATAAAATAACGAAAAGTCACTGAATATACCGAATTAGTTAGTGGGCAAGGATACTAAACAGGTCATAGCTATAAAATATTGCTTATAGTCACTACAAATCGTCTGTTGTCAGCCATAAAATAACGAAAAGTCACTGAATATACCAAATGAGTTAGTGGGCAAGGATACTAAACAGGTCATAGCTATAAAATATTGCTTATAGTCACTACAAATCGTCTGTTGTCAGCCATAAAATAACGAAAAGTCACTGAATATACCACATGAGTTAGTGGACAAGGATACTAAACAGGTCATAGCTATAAAACATTGCTTATAGTCACTAAAAATCGTCTAATGGTACCCAAATTACAATGGCAATTACGTTCTGGGTCTCAAGGGGTTAATATCGCTTATCTGTTATTATATTACCACACCGAGATGAGGTTGGGGTAATGATATGTAAGGGTGCCTGTCATTACTTTAACCCCTTGAGACCCAGAACGTAATTGCCATTGTAATTTGGGTACCATTAGACGATTTGTAGTGACTATAAGCAATGTTTTATAGCTATGACCTGTTTAGTAGCCTTGTCCACTAACTACTGTGGTATATTCAGTGATTTTTCGTTATTTTATGGCTGACAATAGACCATTTTATATAGCAAAGGAAAGATCTGGGCGTGAAGGGGTTAACTACTACTACTACTACTACTACTACTACTACTTACTACTACTACTACTACTACTACTACTACTACTACTACTACTATACTACTACAAAGGAAAGATCTGGGCGTGAAGGGGTTACTTAATACTATGCTAAAAAAAAATCGAATAAATTATATATCTAAAAAAATAATGGTTATCTATAAGGAAATTTTTTGGGGTTAACTTTGATGGTAACTTAATGAAAAATGGTAACTTTGTGATTTTAACTTTGATGGTAACTTAATATAATATGGTAACTTTGATGGTAACTTAATGAAAAATGGTAACTTTGTGATTTTAACTTTGATGGTAACTTAATAGAATATGGTAACTTTGATGGTAACTTAATGAAAAATGGTAACTTTGATGGTAACTTAATAGAATATGGTAACTTTGATGGTAACTTAATGAAAAATGGTAACTTTGATGGTAACTTAATAGAATATGGTAACTTTGATGGTAACTTAATGAAAAATGGTAACTTTGTGATTTTAACTTTGATGGTAACTTAATAGAATATGGTAACTTTGATGGTAACTTAATGAAAAATGGTAACTTTGTGATTTTAACTTTGATGGTAACTTAATAGAATATGGTAACTTTGATGGTAACTTAATGAAAAATGGTAACTTTGTGATGGTAACTTAATGGTAACTTAATAGAATGTGGTAACTTTGATGGTAACTTAATATAATATGGTAGCTTTGATGGTAACTTAATGAAAAATGGTAACTTTGTGATGGTAACTTAATGGCAACTTGATATATATTATGGCAACTTTAATGGTAACTTAATGAAAAATGCTAACGTTTATGGTAACTTAATATAATATGGTAACTTTTATGGTAACTTAATGAAAAATGGTAATTTTTTTATGGTAACTTAATGAAAAATGGTAACTTTGTGATTTTAACTATGATGGTAACTTAATATAATATGGTCACTTTGATGGTAACTTAATATAATATGGTAACTTTGATGGTAACTTAATGAATAATGGTACCTTTGATGGTAACTTAATGAAAAATAGTAACTTTGATGGTAACTTAATGAAAAATGGTAACTTTGTGATGGTAACTTAATGAAAAATGGTAACTTTGATGGTAACTTAATGATAACTTAATAGAATATGGTAACTTTGATGGTAACTTAATGAAAAATGGTAACTTTGTGATGGTAACTAATGAAAAATGGTAACTTAATGGTAACAAACTAACTTTTAAAGGGTAACGAAAGACTGGCAATTATATATAGATAGATATTCTTTTATTTTAATTTTTTTATAATATTTTGTTTTGAACAGTGTGTACGACAGTGTCAAGCGAGGCGGCATCGATTTAAAGGTCGTGAGTGATTATAAAATTGCGATATAATTATGAGGACTCCGAATTTTTACGTTTTTTTTCACTTTACAATCTTGACAAAAATGTAAAAATTCAACTTTGATAAGAATAATAAAAAATACAACTTTGTTAAGAAAAAAATACAAGGTTGATAAGAATAAAAAAATACAACTTTGATAAGAATTAAAAAAATACAACTTTGATAAGAATAAAAAAAAAAACTTTGATAAAAATAAATACGACTTTGATAAGAATTAAAAAAATACAACTTTGATAAAAATAAAAATAATACAACTTTGATAAGAATAAATAAATACAACTTTGATAAAAAAAAATACAATTTTGATAAGAACAAAAAACTACAACTGATAAGAATAAAAAAATACAACTTTAATAAAAAAATACAACTTTGATAAAAAAAACAATACAACTGATAAGAATAAAAAAATACAACTGATAAAAAATAAAAAATACAACTGATAAGGATAAAAAAATACAACTTTGATTAAAAAAAAAAATACAACTTTGATAAAAAAAAAAAAAAAGTTACCAATAAATATAAGAAAACATGAATTTATTGATATTATTTAGTTTTTATTTATTTTTACAATCAAATTTAATGACTTTTTTTTAGATTTAATTAGTATATTTTTTTCTTTGAGTCAATTAGAATTACTTTATTATTATTATTATTCGTTTTTTTTTTCTTATTTGTAAAGTTGAAAAAAATGTAAAATCGGCGTCTATGTCTAAAATGTGTGTTTGCTTTTCTTCATTTATTAATATATGAATAATAATATGTATGTACAGTGAAAGGAACACACACACACACACACACACACACACACACACACACACACACACACACACACACCCTTAGATGACGTCACCCTAATGATGACGTCACAGAATCAGCCACATCCCGTTTTCTTTCACAATATCACAAGGGGAAACAATAACAATATAAACAACAGATAAATATATATAAAAAATTGTTTAACAGTTCATAAAAAAGTAACTATTTATTATATCCACAAAAAAACGTCATGATATTCTTTTAAAAAATTACAAAAAAATGCTATATATAAAAAAAAATCCCAACAATGCACAAAAATAAGTTTCATTAATAATTATCACAAAAAACGTCATTATTTTGCTTTTATAGCTTAAAAATATAGGAACTTAAGATATAATTTATACACAACAGTGAAATATATATAAACTTTTTTTCTAACAATACTAAAAAAAATACTTATTAATTAATTATATTCCACAAAAAACGTCATATTTTTCTTTGTTAACATCAAAATACGGAAAATCAAAAAAATAAAAAACAGCTAAATATATATAAACTTTTTTTTCTAACAATACTAAAAAACATACTCACCAATTAATTATATCCATAAAAAACGTCACAAGTATCTTTTTTTAACATCAAAATATAAAAATCAAGTTAAAATGTACAAGAAACACTGAAATAGACTATATTATATAAAAAAAAAGATCAACAATACACAAAAATATTGTCTTTTAACGAACAAAAACTGTTAAATCCATAAAAAAAACTTCAATTTTCCGTTTTGACACATCAAAATACGGAAAATCAAGATCAAATTTATACAAAAAACAGCGAAATATACAAACTTTTCCAACAATACACACAAAAAAATCGCTGACACTAAATAGTAATTACATCCATAAAAAACGTCATACCCTTTTTTTTTTTACATCAAAATACGAAAATAAAGTAAATATTTACAAAAAACTGCTACTTGTATATAACATTTTCCAACAATACACAAAAACATCACTGATAATAATTATATTCCAAAAAAAAAACCTTTAATAACATCAAAATATAGGAAATTAAGATATAATTTACAAAAAACATCCATTAATCAACATATTTTTACATATATACCTAATAAATACATTTTTTTCAACCTCTTAAGTAAATTTGAAATACATTATACATTTATATCGTATGAATCAAAAGTAGAAATTATCGTACATCAACAAGGCAAGAAATAAGCTGTTTTGATTGGTTGATGGCAGGCGACGGTGTGCTTTGATTGGCTAATACCTGACACAGAGCAAAACAAAACTAGGACCGTATTCACAAACATTCTCTGGCTAATACCTGACAGACAAAAACAAAACTAGGACCGTATTCACAAAGATACTCGTAACACCAAGTCGTATTCTTATCATTCACAAACTTTATTAGTCATTATAATTATTGGTGTTAAAATAGGTAAAAACTTTCTGATAGGCTTATAAAAAGATATCTAGATGGTTTTAGAGGAGATAATATGAGAAAAACATTATTAGTTATTAAAATTAGTGTTAAAATGTCTAAAAGGTTTCTGATAGGCTAAAAAAGTGATGTATTTAGTGATAGGTGGAGAAAATATGATGAGAAAATATTATAAGTTATTTAAATTGGTGTTAAATTATAAAAAAAACGTTCTAATTGGCTTAAAAAAATGACAAAAAACGTTCAATTGGCTAAAAAAACGATGACAAAAACGTTCCAATTGGCTTAAAAAAATACAAAAAAACGTTCTAATTGTCTAAAAAAAGTGAACAAAAAACGTTCTGATCGACTAAAAAAAAGTGACAAAAAACGTTCTAATTGGCTAGAAATGTGGACAAAAAATATTCTGATTGGCTACAAAAAATGACAAAAAACGTTCTGATTGGCTTTAAAATGACCAAAACGTTCTGATTGGCTTAAAAAATGACAAAAACGTTCTGATTGGCTTAAAAAATGACAAAAACGTTCTGATTGGCTTAAAAAATGACAAAAAACGTTCTGATTGGCTTAAAAAATTACAAAAAACGTTCTGATTGGCTTAAAAAATGACAAAAAACGTTCTGATTGGCTTAAAAAATGACAAAACACGTTCTGATTGGCTTTAAAAAGTGACAAAAAACGTTCTGATTGGCTTAAAAAATGACAAAAAACGTTCTGATTGGCTTAAAAAATGACAAAAAACGTTCTGATTGGCTTAAAAAATGACAAAAAACGTTCTGATTGGCTTAAAAATGACAAAAACGTTCTGATTGGCTTAAAAAATGACAAAAAACGTTCTGATTGGCTTAAAAAATGACAAAAAACGTTCTGATTGGCTTAAAAAATGACAAAAAACGTTCTGATTGGCTCAAAAAATATCTAGCTTGTGATTGGTGGAGCAAATATGATACTGTCACGCTATTGGTCGAGAGAGATGGGTGACTTGGCTACCATTGGCTGGATTAAGACGCTCCCTGACTTAGCAATTATGTAGTTGGGCTGTTAAGTATAATGATAGGTTAATTAGATTTATATAAGTTAATGTCATATATTAATGGTAGTAATTAGATACTATACATTTTATAATTATTAGTTAATCATTAATTTTTATAACACCAAAATATGTGAATTGGAATTATTTTAGTATTTGTTGAATGAAAAATTTGATAAAGATAGTTAAGAATATGTTTATAATTGACTACTACTACTACTACTACTACTACTACTACTACTACTACTACTACTACTACTACTACTACTATACTAGAAAAAAAATCACAACTTTACCCTTTCACTCCAAAAAAAAATCTTAAATATTATGATTATTAATATATTTGATTCAGTTTTTATTTATACCCGTTAAAAGAGAGAGAGAGAGAGAGAGAGAGAGAGAGAGAGAGAGAGAGAGAGAGAGGAGAGAGAGAGAGAGAGAGAGAGAGAGAGAGAGAGAGAGAGAGAGGAGAGAGAGGAGAGAGAGAGAGAGAGAGAGAAGAGAGAGAGAGAGAGAGAGAGAGAGAGAAGAGAGTATACATTAGTTTAAAACGAGATAAACATTGAACGAGAACCACACACACACACACACACACACACACACACACACACACACACACACACACACACACACACACACACAACACCCCCCTAACACACACAACACACCCCCTAACACACACAACACCCCCCTAACACACACAACACCCCCCTAACACACACAACACCCCCCTAACACACACAACACCCCCTAACACACACAACACCCCCCACACACACAAACACCCCACACACACACACTCACTCCATCTTCGTCATCATCACCAACTCCTCCTCCTCCTCAAATTCATACGTGCCATTCAAAGCCGTACCATTATACCACAACTTCTTCGCTCTGACATTCCCAGGCATCGAATAGGCCAGCAAAGCCACGATACCTAAAATCATCACAATTGTCGTACCAATCGCAGAATAACATCCCAGAGCAGTACATCCTGGCTCAATATTACGATACATAAGGGGTATGGAAACCTCTTTTTTGATACTCTTCTCCTCTTCATCTACTACGAATTGCTCCTCTGTCTCCTCCTCCTCCTCCTCTCCTCCTCCTCCTGCATCATCTATTCTGAATGGGTCCTCCTCCTCTTCCTCTTCCTCCCCGTCGCCACAAGAGCCAGCCTCCAGGTCGCGGTCAAGCTCCTGCTGGTGGTGTAGGAGTTGTTGCCTGTGGTTGTGCGCGTTGTAGACAGCCTCTTCCTTACTCTCACTCATCTAGAACATAAGAACATAGGGACTTAAGGAAGCTACAAGAGGTTGGGAGACCTACACGTGGTAGTTCCTGTTACTTAACACTACCTACATCCACCTTTCATCCCCATCCATAACACTGTCCAGCCTCCTTTTAAAGCTCCCTAATGACTCCCCACTAACATAAGAACATAAGGAAGCTACAAGAGGCTGGGAGACCTACACGTGGTAGTTCCTGTTACTTAACACTACCTACATCCACCTTTCATCCCCATCCATAACACTGTCCAGCCTCCTTTTAAAGCTCCCTATTGACTCCCCACTAACATAAGAACATAAGGAAGCTACAAGAGGCGGGGAGACCTACACGAGGTAGTTCCTGTTACTAACACTACCTACATCCACCTTTCATCCCCATCCATAACACTGTCCAGCCTCCTTTTAAAGTCCCTAATGACTCCCCACTAACAAAGAACATAAGGAAGCTACAAGAGGCTGGGAGACCTACACTGGTAGTTCCTTTTACTTAACACTACCTACATCCACCTTTCATCCCCATCCATAACACTGTCCAGCCTCCTTTTAAAGCTCCCTATTGACTCCACACTGACATAAGAACATAAGGAAGCTACAAGAGGCCTACACGAGGTAGTTCCTGTATTCACTCATCTGTAGAGGGACAGTAATGGTCAGAGTAGCAGAGACAGTTACTTTGTTTTAGAGTTACTTTGTTTACTTTGTTACTGACAGAGTTGTTAGTTACTTTGGTAAGGGTAATGCTGCTTAGACTCAGAGGGATAAATGTAGGGTTGTTTTTATTGTTATTATTGCTACTATTACTGCTTCTACTTTTACTACTACTACTACTACTACTACTACTACTACTACTACTACTACTAATACTACTACTACTACTACTACTACTACTACTACCACTACTCTCACTCATCTGTGGGGATTGGTAACACTGCTTAGACTCAGGGGCGATAAATGTAGGATAAGAACATAAGAACATAAGAAAATAAGGAAGCTACAAGAGGCCGCGAGGCCTACACGTGGTAGTTCCTGTCACCTAACACTACCTACATCCACCTTTCATCCCCATCCATGAACCTATCCAGCTCCCCTTTAAAGCTCCCTAATGACTCGCACTAACTACCTGTCTACTAGACCTTTCCCCACTCATTCACCACCCTATTTGTGAACCATTTTTCCCTTTTTCCTTTCTAAATCTACGCTTTTCCAGCTTGAATCCGTTACTTTTGTTCTACCCTGGTTCAAAGCCGTAAGAACTTTTCCTACCTCTCCTTTATTAAATCCCTTTATCCACTTAAAAACTTCTATCAGATCGCCCCTTACTCTGCGTCTCTCGAGTGGGTGTAATTTTAATAACTTCAATCTCCTCTCATAACTAAAGTTACGCATCCCTTGTATCTTTTTTGGTCATCCTTCTCTGCACTTTTTCTAACAACACTATATCCCATCCTTTTAATATGGAGACCAAAACTGAACTGCATAGTCTAGGTGAGGCCTGACTAGAGCCAGAAAAAGCTTTAGAAAATTTCCGCACTTCTATTTTTAACACTTCTGGTAATGAATCCTAATACTCTATTAGCTCTATTTCTGGCCTCAATACATTGTTTCCTAGGTCGGGGGTTTCTGGCTCCCCCTCACCCCAAGATCTTTTTCACCTTCTGATCTTTCAGCGATACATTGCTTATGGTGTATCTATTACCCAGGGTTTTTTCTACCAACTTTCATAACGCTACATTTATCAATATTAATTCCATCTGCCATCTGACTGCCCACTCGTTAAGTTTATCTAAGTCTCCCTGCAATATGTTTACGTCAGACTGTGTATCCAATAATCCTCCTAACTTAGTATCATCAGCAAACTTGCTGATTATCACTGCTAATCCCACTATCCAAGTCGTTGATGTAAATCAAAAATTGTAATGGGCCCAAAACAGACCCTTGTGGAACCCCCACTTGTCACCCGTCCCCATTCAGATTTGGAACCATTAATCGTAACCCTTTGTTGCCTATTACTTTGCCAAGCTCTGATCCAATGAAAAACCTTCCCATCTATACCCTGAGCCCTAACCTTTTTTAAGAGTCGCTCGTGTGGTACTTTGTCAAATGCCTTACTAAAGTCCAGATATATTATATCATAATCCTTATATTATCTGCCGTCTCAAAACTTTCCTATAAAAACTCAATAAATTGGTGAGGGCATGACCTACCCTTGGGGAATCCATGTTTTGAATCATTGATCAAACTATGTTTATCTAAGTGCTCTCTATGTTTTTTGCAATAATAGATTCCAAAAATTTACCCCCCACTGATGTTAGACTTACGGGTCGATAATTTGACTTTAGTCCTCGTTCCCTTCTTAAATATGGGAACAACATTTCCTTTTCCCCCACAATAATGGCACATCGCCTATCCAACCGATTTCCTAAAAATGTGCACTAAACGACCAATAACAACCTCCTTGCATTCCTTTAATACCCTGGGATACACTTTATCTGGTCCTGGGGATTTAAATGTTTTCATTTTTTCTATACCCCTCCACCATTTCCCTATTTTTCACAATATCTTTGAGTTTTCCTCATCGCTTCCTTTGAACATCTGTTCACTATCAGGTATCGTCTGTGTATCCTCCTCCGTAAAAACACTTAAGAAATAATCATTTAGACTCCTACACATATCCTCATCGTATTTAAGACCTCACCTTTTCCTGACCTTAAGGGCCCAACTAATTCCTTGTCTTTGTTTTATAAACCTGATAGAACCCCCTTTTGGGGCCCTGTTCGCCTGTTCTGCTACTTTAATCTCATAATTGTTCTTAGCAACTCGAGTAATTTCTTCCCCTGTCCTCGCCATCACGTATTACTGTTCTTTGTTTACCAATCCTGCCTTGAACCTTAAATAAATGTTTTTTTACTCCAATGTGGTGTTTTTAACTTGGTGGTCATCCATTTTGGATCACTCTTTCTGGACCTTATTTCCCTATAAGGAATATTTCTTTTCTGTCCGTCAATTATATTCCTTACAAAAGAGGTATAATCCTCCTCAGCTCCCACCTCACTTCCCCTTCAACCTCTCTAATTACCTCCTCAGCCCTGACCTCACTTCCTGTCTAACCGCTTTAATTTTCTCCCCAGCCTCGACCTCACTACCATATCTGGCCGCGCCAATTACCTCCAGGTGCCTTCCTAATCTTCATAATTGGCCTTTCCAGCTGACAAACGCCTTGTCCTGGGACAAGGATGTTGTTTAGTTTTTTATTATTGCTACTACTACTATTTTCCCGCATTACTACTACTACTACACTATACACTACTACTACTACTAAATACTACGATGACAACATAAGTGACTCTAGTGTTTGACAAATTATGATAATAATAATAATGACAACGGTAATAAGGGTGTTAAGGATAAACTCTTAGGGTTTGTTTTGCCACATTTCACTGTCACCCACGCGCGCGCACAAGCAACACACACACACACACACACACACACACCACACAACACAACACACACCCCACACACACACAACACACACACCCCACACACACACCCAACACACCCCACACCAACACGTGCGATGGTCAGGTTGATAACGTGCTGGCCTCCCATTCTGTGGGTAGGCGGTTCGAATCCTAGCGTTCCCGGGGATTTCTCACTGACAAATTCGGGCGGGTTCTATCCCCCTTGAGCAAGGGGATGGGTGGGTGTGGTGTGTGAGGTCCCAGCATTGCCCAAAGATCGGTAATAATGAGCTCCAAGCCCGCACCGGGAGGGTGAAAACTGGCGATCGCGAGCCAGCTCGCGTGGACCCTGGGTGAATGCCACACATGGGTGAATGGACCATGGGTGAATGACACACAGCAATCAGAAAGATAGTAAATTTGAAAAGATACTTCCTTGTGTGTGTGTGTGTGTGTGTGTGTGTGTGTGGTGTGTGTGGTGTGTGTGTGTGTGTGTGTGTGTGTACGTAAGATATGACCACAAATCAATGAAGTTGGCGCCAGACCCAGAACACACACACACACACACACACACACACACACAGTCACACACACACCATAGCTTTTCTTTATCAATAAACTTATGAAACTCTTAGTATATACTAGCCGCAAAGCCGCCCTCCGGGCGGACTTTTTGGCTAGCTCCTGCGGAGGGCTTTTGGTGGGCCTTCGGCCCACCACCTGTGGACTCTCCAGATAGCCCCTTCTAACTTTCCTGAAATCAGGGATGTAGAAATGTATGTATTCCCCCCACCCATTCACTCACCCATTACCCATCACCCCCCACCCATTCACTCACCCATTACCCATTCACTCACCCATTACCCATCACCCCCACCCATTCACTCACCCATTACCCATCACACACACCCATTCACTCACCCATTACCCATCATCCCCCACCTATTCCCTCACCCATCACCCATCACCCCCCACCCATTCACTCACCCATCCCCACACCCATTACCCATCACCCACCCATTCACTCACCCATTACCCATCACCCTACATCAAGGTTTCCTCAATTCTCGCAACCCACTTTGTTTTCACAATTATCGCTAATAGGCTGCTAAAAAAAAAAAAAAAAAAGTGATCGGATCATCTCATAAGTGGGCTTATGACCTTCCCCTGGTCAACTGGTTCCAAAAATGTGCCATATGAGGGGATTCCGCCACGGGGGGCGGAACCTATACCACACACACACACACACACACACACAGACAGACAGACAGACAGACAGACACACTTTCGCTTATATTATTATATATATATTATATACTATATATATATATATATAATATATATATTATATAATATATTATATATATATATATATATATATATTATATTATGGCGTTATACTATGTGTGTGTCTGTGTGTGTGTGTATTGTAAGGACCCCCCCCCCCTTTCCAAGCACTATGCCACGCCCAAAACAAACACACACACAACACCCCCAAAAAACACGTCCCACACACCACACACACACACACACAACCACACACACACCACACCACACACCAAAACACACACCACGTACACCACACGTACCACCCACACCCCACACACACACACCCAAAACCCCCAAAACCACAAAAACACACACACACACACCCCAAAACTCCCCTTTAAATGCAAACCATTGCCCACCTATGATTTGACTTCTTCCATTTTTGCCGTGTCTCCTCCACTCCCCTTACTCCCCCCCAACCCCACCCCCACCAAAACCCAAACTTCAAACCACCCACCCCCAAAAGCACCCCTTCCCCACCGTAGAGGAGAGAGGGGAGAGAGAGAGAGAGAGAAGAGGAGAGAGGGGGGTAGAGAGAGGGGAAAAAAATCCACTCCACTTATCGAAAAATCTGAAACAGCCCTTTTTTTTCTTCAGATTACGAGAAGGCTAGATAAAATATGAAATCAGCCGTTTTGAACCACTATATCTCCGTTTTGGGAGTATTTAGTGCAGGCTGGGGTAGGTAGGCAGGTGTAGGCAGGTCTTGTACTATTGCAGGTCGCTATGCGGAGGGTAGGAGGGAGGTAGGGAGACTAGAAGAAGGTTAGAAGGCGGGAGTAACGTAGCTAATGGTCGCTAGCTCTCCGTCGAATGGCAACCTTTCACAGAGACCGCTAGGAAACAATACATGTTTTTCTAACTCTAACACCTCTTCTAACCTTCTCTAGTAGACGTGACACCTATACACGGGTACTTAAGGGTCCTATCTACCATTCCCTAAGTCATGGGTACATAGGAGGCCGGGAAATAGGGTAAATAGGGGTAAGTGTAGTGATGTAAGGTAAAAGTATACAGAGGTTGTGAAAGAAAACGGGAATGCTCGAGGGTGACCATAGAAAACGTTGCGGTGTTTATGCGGGGTTACAAAGGAAGACAAAGGAAGACAAAGGTTGCCATGGGGATGAGGGTAAACACGGGGCCATTGAGCGGGTTTGAGGGGAGAGGGGAGGTTGGGGGTGTGTTGAGGGGAAGGGTGAGGGAGGGGAAGGTTGAGGGGAGGGGGGAGAATGGGGAGAGGGGAAGGGTGTGTGTGTGTGTGTGTGTGTGTGTGTTCGATTAGAGAGAGAGAGAGAGAGAGGGAGGGGAAGGATAACTTACTTATTAGTGAAATGTTTATTTAAGGGGAAATGGTAAGGAAATTATGTAAGGAAAGGAAGTAATGTAGAAGAAATGGGTTGTTTGAATAGGTCTATCCTCCCTACCACTGCACTAATGTCGCCAGGCACCATATATTACGAATGTTAGCATCACTACAGACTTGTATGTGTCACTGAAGAGGCATGCACAGTAGTTTATATTATGTACCTGTCTTCAGTGGCACATACAAGGCTGTAGTGATGCTTAAATTCATAATATTCGCTTGTAAAATACGCCTGGCGACATTGGTGCAGTGGCGACTATAGTGTAGGTAGGAAGAGATATATTATGAGAAATAGTTAACCCCTTCATGACCAGATCTTTCCTTGGCTATAAAAAATCGTCTGTTGAGCCATATACAATTACGAAAAGTTACTAAATATACCAAATTAGTTACCGTAGATAACAGTAAAGTCGCCAGGTCAACTTTTTTTTCTGTTTACAGTCGTGTGGTGGCGTTAATAGTTACATTTCTACATCCATGATTTCAGGACAGTTAGAAGGGGCTATCTGGAGAGTCTGTGTCATTTTGTGTCTTCATCTGTGTCATAGTAGGGCTATAAATGAACAAATTACAAAAATATCTACAAAGTG
The DNA here is from genome assembly GCA_016584305.1 of Chionoecetes opilio. Classification (NCBI taxonomy): domain Eukaryota; kingdom Metazoa; phylum Arthropoda; class Malacostraca; order Decapoda; family Majidae; genus Chionoecetes; species Chionoecetes opilio. The sequence goes on from JACEEZ010007554.1 coordinate 149,633, forward strand.
GCTACCAACAGTAGAGTCGCCATCTAGTGTTTATTTACTGAGTGTCGTACCGCTGTCGTTGTCGCCCGAAAGAAAAAAACGCGTAGTGAAATTGTAAACCGTCTATACTTGCAGCTACAAAGCATAAAACAACGCTGAAACAGTGTAGCTTATGCAGTCATGATATAAACTACTGTGTATCATCTTCAGTGGCACAGACACAGCAGTAGTGAGGCTATCATTCGTAATATATGGCGCCTGGCGACATTAGGGCAGGTGGTGACTTTACTGTTATCTACGGTAGGTAGTGGACAAGGATACTAAACAGGTCATATCTATAAAACATTGCTTATAGTCACTAAAAATCGTCTAATGGTACATAAATTACCATGGAAATTACGTTCTGGGTCTCAAGGGGTTAAGAAGAGGAGGAACAGGTTTTACCCGATCTACTGAAATATTATAAATCTACTGAAATTATGATATAAGCTTCAGAAATCCGGAATATAATAGATTTTTGCTATTGTCTACGTAAGTTTTGATCATAAGTCCGTAATATATATAAGAATAAAGTTAAATAGTAACTAAAATCCATAAAAAACTGATTTAAACTGACTTTTATAGAATCTTATGAAATTTCTCCGTTTCTCCGTTCAAAAATCCAGAATAGAATAGATTTTTTGCTATTGTCTACCTATATTTTGACCTTATAATCCATAATATGTACAAAAATCAAGCTAAATGGTAGTTAAAATCCATAAAAAGTTGATTTACATGACTTTGGAAATGTTATGATGATGAAATGTCTGCTCTCCATCTGGCAACACTGAGGCAGAAAGTAAACATTGGCGCCGCGATCACTGCTGCTGCTACTACTACTGCTGCTACTATTACTACTACTACTGCTACTATTACTACTACTACTGCTGCTACTATTACTACTACTACTGCTACTATTACTACTACTACTGCTGCTACTATTACTACTAATAATAACGCTGCTGTTCAGTTATGCATGGGTTTATTTATTGCAGTAGTAGCAGTAGTAGTAGTAGTTGTAGTAGTAGTAGTAGTACATAGGAAGCGGTAGTGTGTGTGTGCCTTGAATATTGCAAGGGAAACCGTAAATTGAGGTAAAAAGCAGAAGAAAATAAGGTAAGTGGAGCCAGAAATACCCCATTTTTACCCATTTAGCGTGCATATATTGCCTTTGCTTGGGTGTTATATCATGCAATACAGCCCCACACCCTTACTTACCCCTTACATCGCCTTGAATATTGCACGGGAACCCGTAAATTGAAGTAAAAAGCATAAGAAAATAGGAGAAGTGAAGCCAGAAATACCCAGTTTTTACCTATTTACCGTGTATAAAACCGGAAACCACCGGTATACCGTTACCGGTATTTCGGTATACCGGATACCGGCAGGAACTAGGCCCCTGCCATATTTGGGTTTAGGTAATGTCAGGCCGTGCCCCTGCGGAATATTGACCACTTTTAAACCCTGCGCAGTATTTAACCGAAACAAACGCTCTAAGTAGGGATTGCACCGGTATTCGGTAAAACCGAAATACCGGTATTACTGGTAATTTTGGCTTTCCGGTATACCGTTACCGTATACCGGTGGTTCCTGAACGCTGATTGGCTGTCAGTGTAGCGGGCCTCTGATTGGCCCTTGGATCCCGGGCTCGCCGCCATGTTACGAGGTCCCAATTACGCTTTTCAAAACGAATACTCACTTTTTTTTTCGTGCACCGAAATAGGATTGGATGGTCTCGTTGAAACCGCCAGTTCTTTTTAAGACTTTTCAAAAAAAGTCTCTTGTTTAAGGCCTACGTAAAAAAAATATGACTCAATCAGTTATAACCGTAGAAATTAGCGATATTTTGTTGATAATTCTTTTTTTTACACTAAATAACAGGGGAATTTTTGTGTGTTTTAATATGTTTCAATATTTCCTCATCGTTTTATGTAGTAATCACGCGCCCTGGTGGCTTTTTTGTTTTTTTTATTTAGGCAGGTTTTGTTTACACTTTTCACGTCAACCTTGTTCCTCCTTAAAAAGTGAGCTGTGAGGTTATGTGTGTGTGATTAGCTATGCCTAAAAGGCGCAGTGTGTTTGTGTGTGCCTATGTGACGTTTTTTGTCACGTGTTTACTGGAGGAAAAACATCTGACTCAGTGGTGAAAGGGTCAGATTATCGAAAAAAAGAACATGTCTTGCTTCGTCGTTTCAACACTAAACGAGGATCTGTTACTGTTTATAAGATACACACGTCATATACTATTTGCACATTTTTCTTCACGATTTATAAGCATCCGTTAAAAAGTCGATCTGCGTTGTGGTAAATTTGTGTTTTATTTCGGAAATATTTGATACTCAGTATTTCATTAATTCTTCGTTATTTCATTGTTTTTTTGGGCTTATTGTGTCCTATTTATCTTTATTTTACTTTAACCGTTTTTGATTTATTAATTTTTTTCATGTATTGATGTTTGGGGTTTAATGAAGGGATAGGTGCTGGGCGGCAAGCCGCCGCCTGTGACGTCCACGGCTTCTGTTCGGTATCAACAAAATACCGGTATAACCGTTACCGGTATTTGGGTATACCGGATACCGGCAGGAACTGGGGGCCCCTGCCATATTTGGGTTTAGGTAATGTTAGGCCGTGCCCCTGCGGAATATTGACCACTATTAACCTGCGCAGTATTAACCGAAACAAACGCTCTAAGTAGGGATGTGCACCGGTACTCGGTAATACCGAAATACCGGTATTACCGGTAATTTTGGCTTTCCGGTATACCGGTAACGGTATAACCGGTGGTTCCTGAACGCTGATTGGCTTCATGTAGCGAGGCCTCTGATTGGCCCTTTGGACCCCGGGGCTCGCCGCCATGTTTACGAGGTCCCAATTACGCATTTTCAAAACGAATACTCACTTTTTATTCGTGCACCGAAATAGGATTGCATGGCCTCGTGAAAAACGCCAGTTCTTTTTAAGACTTTTAAATAAAAAGTCTCTGAGTTTAAGGCCTACGTAAAAATAATATACTCAATCAGTTTAGTAACACCGTAGAAATTAGCGATATTTTGTTGATATTTTTTTTTCTACACTAATACAGGGGGAATTTTGTGTGTTTTAATATATTCAATATTTTCCGCATCGTTTTATGTAGTAATCACGTGCCTGGTGGCTGTATTTTTTTTATTTTTTTTTGGGCGGGTTTTGTTTACACTTTCACGTCAATCTTGTTTCTCCTTCTAAGTGAGCTGTGGGTTATTGGTGTGTGATTAGCTATCCCTACAGGCGCAGTGTGTTTGTGTGTGCCTATGTGACGTGTTTTTTCAGTGTTTACGGAGGATACATCTGACTCAGTGGTGAAAAGGGTCAGATTATCGAAAAAACAAAACATGTTTTGCTTCGTCGTTGCAAAAACTGAACGAGGATCTGTTACGGTTTATAAGATACACACGTCATATACTATTTGCACATATTTCTTCACGATTTATAAAGCATTCGTTAAAAAGTCGATCTGCGTTGGGGGTAAATTTGTGTTTATTTCGGGCATATTTTGATACTCAGTATTTCATTAATTCTTCTTTTATTTCATTGTTTTACACGTCACATAAACACACACAAACACACTGCGCCTGTAGGCATAGCAAATCAAAACACAAATAACCCTTCACAACTCTTTCTGGAAGGAAGAATAAGGTAGACGTTAAAATGTAAACAAAAAATGCCTTAAACAAAAAAGCAAAATACAGCCACCAAAGGCTCGTGATTACTACAAAAAACCCGATGCGGAAATTCGAAATATAACACACAAAAATCCCGCAATATTTAGTGTATCAAAAGAATAATCAGCAAATTATCGGTAAATTGTACGGTATTACTAACTGATTGAGTCATATTTTTTTTACCAAAGCCTTAAACCGAGTCTTTCTATGAAAAGTCTTACAACCCAAAATTTGGGGGTTTTTTAATAAGGCTAAAGCAATCCTATATCGTGCACGAATAAAAAGTTATTATTCGTTTTAAAGTTCGTAAATTGGGCACCTCGTCACTTGGCCGCGAGCCCAGAGCCAATCAGAGGCCTCGCTACATTGACGCGAATCAGAGACCTGGCTACATCTCTCAGCCAATCAGCCTTCAGGAACCAAACTAGTACGCAATTTTCGTGACGTTCACCGCCCTGGTTCATCCAGTCCGGAAACCCGGGTCAGGGTGGACTGGTAGTTGCGAAATACATTGAGACTGGCCCCGTCCCCCTTCGTGGTTCCTATTGGCCGGGGGAAACGAGTGGGCGGTACTGAACTGAACTGTGGAGGCGGCAGGCGTCCATCTTGTCAATATCCTTTTTGTCGTCCGCCTTTTAACCTGTGCTGAAGACTACAACTACCACGCCTGTGATACTTTAGTCTTATGGTCGGCCATCATGGTGTTTCATGTCTTATCAGCAGCACGAGAAGCTCCTGGTCGCCTTCCCCGCTGACTGTAGTGCGCATGCGCCAGTTCTCCCCACACTGGTCCAACCTGGTCCTGCTCGCTGGCTTAGCCCGGCCCAGTCCGTTCCAGCCCGGTCTAAACTGCCTCGCAAAAACAGTGGCCGCCCGGGACTAGCCCAGTCCAGACCGGGCCAGAGCGGCCGCGAAAATGCGCTGTTGTTGTTTACCCAAGATATATAGACTTATTTAATGGGAAATAAGGTGGGATATACCCTTAAATACCTTATTTATGGCATATTAGTGATACTAATAGTATTGTTAGTGATAAATATAGGAGGGACGATAAAACATTGCCGCCATATTAGCCTTTCAGCGTAATATTCTCCCTGAAATATGTGACAGCATAGTTTGAAGCCGGTAAATGGAATATTTTGACGTGTATTTGCCAAGTGTCTCCCGCTGAATACTACAGAGACCTACCCAGGGTATACCTTGATGCGCTGATCCTAGGTTCGAGTCCCGATTGCCCGAGATTAGCTTCTATGGACCACTGTGGCCCGCGCCGTACCCGTGGCCGCGGCGGTACGGGGCCGACGCCGTTATAGTGGGCTCACTCTTAGCCTCTCGCTTTACCACACACAACTTACCTGTCACCACGGTGTCTGGACCATTCAAGCGAAGGACCCCTCTCTCTCTCTCTCTCTCTCTCTCTCTCTCGACCATTCAAGCGAATACATTCTCAGTAAAATATCGGTAGTGGGCTTTTAGCAATTTTGAAGTTAGCTTTCCTGAATAGTGTTGATGTGTATTGAAGGAATCTGGCACTCGTTTTTGTCGGAAATAATTTTTTTTGTACATGTGTGTGGGGATCCCCGCCCCCCCCGCCCCCCGGTGGATGTAGGTAGTGTTAAGTAACAGGAACTACCACGTGTAGGTCTCCCAGCCTCTTGTAGCTTCCTTATGTTCTTATGTTAGTGTGGAGTCAATAGGGAGCTTTAAAAGGAGGCTGGACAGTGTTATGGATGGGGATGAAAGGTGGATGTAGGTAGTGTTAAGTAACAGGAACTACCACGTGTAGGTCTCCCAGCCTCTTGTAGCTTCCTTATGTTCTTATGTTAGTGTGGAGTCATTAGGGAGCTTTAAAAGGAGGCTGGACAGTGTTATGGATGGGGATGAAAGGTGGATGTGGGTAGTGTTAAGTAACAGGAACTACCACGTGTAGGTCTCCCAGCTGGTTGTAGCTTCCTCATGTTCTTATGTTAGTGGGGAGTTATTAGGGAGCTTTAAAAGGAGGCTGGACAGTGTTATGGATGGGGATGAAAAGTGGATGTAGGTAGTGTTAAGTAACAGGAACTACCACGTGTAGGTCTCCCAGCCTCTTGTAGCTTCCTTATGTTAGTGGGGAGTCATTAGGGAGCTTTAAAAGGAGGCTGGACAGTGTTATGGATGGGGATGAAAGGTGGATGTAGGTAGTGTTCAGTAACAGGAACTACCACGTGTAGGTCTCCCAGCCTCTTGTAGCTTCCTTATGTTCTTATGTTAGTGGGGAGTCAATAGGGAGCTTTAAAAGGAGGCTGGACAGTGTTATGGATGGGGATGAAAGGTGGATGTAGGTAGTGTTAAGTAACAGGAACTACCACGTGTAGGTCTCCCAGCCTCTTGTAGCTTCCTTATGTTAGTGGGGAGTCATTAGGGAGCTTTAAAAGGAGGCTGGACAGTGTTATGGATGGGGATGAAAGGTGGATGTAGGTAGTGTTAAGTAACAGGAACTACCACGTGTAGGTCTCCCAGCCTCTTGTAGCTTTCTTATGTTAGTGGGGAGTCAATAGGGAGCTTTAAAAGGAGGCTGGACAGTGTTATGGATGGGGATGAAAGGTGGATGTAGGTAGTGTTAAGTAACAGGAACTACCACGTGTAGGTCTCCCAGCCTCTTGTAGCTTCCTTATGTTTCTTATGTTAGTGTGGGGAGTCAATAGGGAGCTTTAAAAGGAGGCTGGACAGTGTTATGGATGGGGATGAAAGGTGGATGTAGGTAGTGTTAAGTAACAGGAACTACCACGTGTAGGTCTCCCAGCCTCTTGTAGCTTCCTTATGTTCTTATGTTATGTGGGAGTCATTAGGGAGCTTTAAAAGGAGGCTGGACAGTGTTATGGATGGGGATGAAAGGTGGATGTAGGTAGTGTTAAGTAACAGAACTACCACGTGTAGGTCTCCCAGCCTCTTGTAGCTTCCTTATGTTCTTATGTTAGTGGGGAGTCATTAGGGAGCTTTAAAAGGAGGCTGGACAGTGTTATGGATGGGGATGAAAGGTGGATGTAGGTAGTGTTAAGTAACAGGAACTACCACGTGTAGGTCTCCCAGCTGGTTGTAGCTTCCTTATGTTCTTATGTTAGTGGGGAGTCATTAGGGAGCTTTAAAAGGAGGCTGGACAGTGTTATGGATGGGATGAAGGTGGATGTAGGTAGTGTTAAGTAACAGGAACTACCACGTGTAGGTCTCCCAGCCTCTTGTAGCTTCCTTATGTTCTTATGTTAGTGGGGAGTCATTAGGGAGCTTTAAAAGGAGGCTGGACAGTGTTATGGATGGGGATGAAAGGTGGATGTAGGTAGTGTTAAGTAACAGGAACTACCACGTGTAGGTCTCCCAGCTGGTTGTAGCTTCCTTATGTTCTTATGTTAGTGGGAGTCATTAGGGAGCTTTAAAAGGAGGCTGGACAGTGTTATGGATGGGGATGAAAGGTGGATGTAGGTAGTGTGTAAGTAACAGGAACTACCACGTGTAGGTCTCCCAGCCTCTTGTAGCTTCCTTATGTTCTTATGTTAGTGGGGAGTCATTAGGGAGCTTTAAAGGAGGCTGGACAGTGTTATGGATGGGGATGAAAGGTGGATGTAGGTAGTGTTAAGTAACAGGAACTACCACGTGTAGTCTCCCAGCCTCTTGTAGCTTCCTTATGTTCTTATGTTAGTGGGGAGTCATTAGGGAGCTTTAAAAGGAGGCTGGACAGTGTTATGGATGGGGATGAAAGGTGGATGTAGGTAGTGTTCAGTAACAGGAACTACCACGTGTAGGTCTCCCAGTCTCTTGTAGCTTCCTTATGTTCTTATGTTAGTGGGGAGTCAATAGGGAGCTTTAAAGGAGGCTGACAGTGTTATGGATGGGGATGAAAGGTGGATGTAGGTAGTGTTAAGTAACAGGAACTACCACGTGTAGGTCTCCCAGCCTCTTGTAGCTTCCTTATGTTCTTATGTTAGTGGGGAGTCATTAGGGAGCTTTAAAAGGAGGCTGGACAGTGTTATGGATGGGGATGAAAGGTGGATGTAGGTAGTGTTCAGTAACAGGAACTACCACGTGTAGGTCTCCCAGCTGGTTGTAGCTTCCTTATGTTCTTATGTTATCCGTGAAGTGGCTATTAATTCGGCCTTTTCCTTGTGTCAGGCATGCAGCTGAGTGGTGCCTTGCGGGGCCCTGCACTGGGACGGTGCTGGGCGGGGGGGCGCTGCGCTGCTGCCCTGCCCCTCCCCCAGGCTGCCCAGGACCCCACCGCTGCCTCCACCACAAGCAGGACTCACAGGACTCCCCGGACTCCGCCAAGGACTCGGTCTCAGAGGATCACTGGGATGCCATTATCGTAAAACTCCAGCAAATCCTCGTGCGTCCTAAGTCTCTAAGGGTGAGAGGCGCCTTTAGGGCCAAGGGCAAGGGTGGCAAGGGCCGTGACACCCTAGACAAGGCACCCTACCAGCCCTTCAGCCTTAGGACTCGGGGGAACATAGGGTGGGATTTGACAACTGGCCAGAAAGATGTGACAACTGGCCATAATGATGTGAAAACTGGCCATAATGATGTGAAAACTGGCCATTATGATGTGAAAACTGGCCATAATGATGTGAAAACTGGCCATTATGATGTGAAAACTGGCCATTATGATGTGAAAACTGGCCATTATGATGTGAAAACTGGCCATTATGATGTGAAAACTGGCCATTATGATGTGAAAATGGGCCATAATGATGTGAAAACTGGCCATTATGATGTGAAAACTGGCCATAATGATGTGAAAACTGGCCATTATGATGTGAAAACTGGCCATAATGATGTGAAAACTGGCCATTATGATGTGAAAACTGGCCATTATGATGTGAAAACTGGCCATAATGATGTGACAACTGGCCATAATGATGTGACAACTGGCCATTATGATGTAAAAACTGGCCATTATGATGTGAAAACTGGCCATTATGATGTGAAAACTGGCCATTGTGATGTGAAAATGGGCCATAATGATGTGAAAACTGGCCATAATGATGTGAAAACTGGCCATAAAGATGTGAAAACTTACCAAGATATGAAAACTGACTCAACTCAACTAACCTCAACACAGATAGCCGGTGTTGAGACACGCCGAGACGAGTGTGGTGTTGAGTGTGGTGGTGATGAGGGCAGGACAGAGGACAGAACATCACCTAAATTGATGTTCTCTAAGCCTGATGTGAGTTATGATGTGGAACAGAACGATGGAACAGTGGAAGAGGGAGAGAAAATAATCCGTTTGTCTTATAGCGCTACTTGTACGGAGGAGAAATATGCACATTCACCCTTCAACGCTGACCAGAAAGTGTTACAAGATCAGGGGACTAACTCACAACCTTACCACACACACACCACCACACCACCACTAACACCACACACCACAGTAACCACACCACACACAACCACCACCACCACACCACCACTAACATCACACACCACCACCACACCACCACTAACACCACACACCACACAAACTGAACCACCTCACACCACCACCACAGTAACCACACCACCACACACCACAGTAACCACACCACCACACATCACCACCACACAAACTGAACCACCTCACACCATCACCACCACACCACCACCAGTAACCACCACCACCAACACCACAGAAATCCCACTACCACACAACCTCACACACACCACAGTAAATACACCACCACACACCATCACCACCACCACCCAACTACCACACACACCACACACCACCACCACACACCCTAAAACAACCCAAACGCAAGAACAAGGTCATATAGGTCACACTAGAACATATGACCCCAAGAATATGACCTGTACTGATGACCTGGAAGAGAGGGGTGTGAAGGGAGAGAGGAAGGAGAGGAGTATGTTAGAGGAGGAGGGAGAGGAGAGAGGTGTGTTGGAGGAAGAGGAGAAGGGTGTGTTGGAGGGAGAGGAGAAGGGTGTGTTGGAGGGAGAGGAGAAGGGTGTGTTGGAGGGAGAGGAGAAGGGTGTGTTGGAGGGAGAGGAGAGGGGTGTGTTGGAGGGAGAGGAGAAGGGTGTGTTGGTAAGGGGTGAAGGAAGGGCGTTGAGTGAGAGGGAGAGTGCGTTACTGTGCCAAATCCTGGATAATGTGGAGGAGGAAGAGGATCGTCGGATACTGGACTACTGCCTCAGGTGGGTGGGTGTGGGTGTGGGTGTGTGTGGGTGTGTGTGTGTGTGGGGGTGTGGGTGTGTGACCTCTCGTTAAGTCTTATTTGGGTATTATTCCAGAAAAACACGCTAGGTACTCACTACGAAGGACTCCTTATGTGTTATATAAGCTGCCTTCTGCATATACAAGACCCTGCTGTATGGCCTGTCCCTCGGAAATCACTCGTTCCAGAGATATTAATTTCTTCATATATTTGAACTACGTGCTGGGAGGTTAGGTTAGGTTAAATTTTTTCAATAACCAAAATATATGATTAAAAAAGTAGTTATTTGCAACATAAACGGTTCACAGATTGATTTATAACGCATCAAAACCGAGAAACCGAAACCGTGAAAGACCAGAAAAAAATCGTTTCGTCCACCAAAGTGAATTCGGCGTTTTTTTGGAAATTTAGCTACCCAGATTTTTTTTTTTTTTTTTTTTTTTTTTTTCATCCTTATCTACCTTTGATCAGTAATGTAAATATTGTCTTCTGTTGATTTTTCAGATATCCATGTGTCATATACAGTGCTAGGGTAGTCATATATAGCTAGGTTACGTCGGGTCAGGGGTCACCTAACACTCGCCGTGCCAGACAGGGTGCGGCGCCGAGCTTTGACCTGCTGAGGCGTGTGTGTGCCGTGTGCAGCTGTGGCGCGGCGGCGGGGAGTGTGACGCCGCTGCAGGAGCTGGCGCGGAGGCTGTACCCGTCGCTGTACCTAACTCACCTAGGCCTCGACTACTACTGGGCCAGGTGGGGGGGTGTGTGGGTGTGGGTGTGGGTGGGTGTGGGTGTGTGTGGGTGTGTGTGTGTTGTATTCATGTAGTTGTATTTTCCAGGGCCTGAGCTACACTGGTATGGCCCCGTCTCCATAGCTACATTTATCATTCCTGCTTAGTGGTTAGTGTTGGGGGAAGCCACCACCCCGGGAGGCGGGTCACAAACCCCCGGCTAACACCCGGTACCCATTCACTGCTGGGTGGACGGGGGCTCGGGTTTTAAGGAAACAGCAAATTTTTCTCTGCTCTGCCTGGGGATCGAACCCGGGACTTCTCGGTTGTGAACTGAGCGTGCTAACCACTACACTACGGAGTACCCTGTGTGTGTGTGTGTAATCTTGCCTCGTAGGGTCAGATCTTTCAGCTCATGCACCATTTCTGTTAGTAACCTTTGTATTCTTTCAAATCTCTCAGTATTCTATTCATATATTTATTAATTTTATTTATATATGTCATCTTTTATATTTTTTCCCATATCTAAAAAATAAAATTCGCATCGTGTTTATGTGTCTTGTATATACAGCTAAGTATTAATTATCCGACCTTGGGGGGACTGAGGGTAGGTCGGATAATTGGAATAGTCGGATGTTCGGATGTACATAAAATATCCACCACAGTCGTCTTGCCGATGTTAAATTCCCGACCTATATCTTGTCTAGGAACACCTTGCTCTACTTTCCTTATAATATTCACTTTCTGTTCCATGTTCAACACAACACTCCTATGTTTAGCACTTGTAGACGACATTAGTCACTGTAGAAAGTCAAATAAATGGCCAAAACAAGACACAATGTGGTGGTGAAAACAGTCGGTTGTTTGGACAAGTCGGATGTTTGGAGGTCAGATGTTGGGAATTTGGCTGTATGTACCTGTAATTCTCTTCCGCTAACCGTTCCGCTGATCTTATATACATGTTTTCATTTCCAACTTATTGAACTTTTATCTTCCGTGTGTATGTATGTGTGTATGTGTGTCTTGTGTGAGTGTACGTGTAATTATCTTCCGCTTAATGTTCCGCTAACCGTTCCGCCGTTCCACCAGAGCGCTGTGCCACGAGGGCAAGGTGGAGGAGAGCCTGGGCGTGCTGCTCCATCTGTTCCGCCACACCCACCCCCAGCGCCACAAGAAGGTCCGCGACGTGACCCAGAGTGTGCTGTACCGCATTGTGGAGGGGGAGCAGGAGGAGGAGGTGGCCAAGGTGAGGAGGAGGAGAAGAAGAAGGGTGGTCAGGGAAGAAGAAGAGGAGTAAGAGGGGGAGGGAAGAGGAGGAGGAGAGGCGTCAAAGAAGAAGGAGGAGGAGGGGGAGGGTATCAGGGAAGAGGAGGAGGAGGAGGAGGAGAGGTGTCAAGGAAGAAGGAGGAGGAGGAGGAGGAGGGTATCAGGGAAGAGGGAAGAGGAGGAGGAGAAGGAGGAGGAGGAGGGTATCAGAGAAGAAGAGGGAGGAGGAGAAGGGTATCAAGGAAGAAGAGGGAGGAGGAGGAGAGGTGTCAAGGAAGAAGGAGGAGGAGGAGGAGGTTATCAGGGAAGAAGAGGGAGGAGGAGGGGTGTCAAGGAAGAAGAGGAGGAGGAGGAGGAGGAGGAGATGGAGATGGTGGCTAAGGTGGGGAGGAGGATTTGTATTACTATTATTTATAAGACACTTTTTTACTAGAATATTGGGTGAGTGAGTGAGTGTCTCTCTGTCTCTCTCTCAAGGTATTGCTGCTGGTTGTGAGGGTGTCCTTCTCTCTCTTCTGACTCTTATTCTCTTCTGGCTTGTCCTTGGCTTGGTTATTCTGAAGGGATGACGAAGGGGGGCATTCTGGTACAGGGAGGACAGTCGAGGAACCAATCAACCAATCTCATGGAGGCTAAGACAAGGACTAATGTGTATTCCTTTAAAACCGACAGAGCGATACAATGCCCTGGGCTCACAATTATCCCTGCTGAAATCCCGACACCAGAATCCTTCCAGCGGACTCCGACTGAGGGCGGGAATCACTTTGGGAAATAAATCATTCCTTTCTCTTAACCCCTTCACGCCCAGATCTTTCCTTGGCTATAAATAATCGTCTGTTGTTAGCCATAAAATAACGAAAAGTCACTGAATATACCACATTAGCTAGTAGACAAGGATACTAACTAAACAGGTCATAGCTATAAAATGTTGCTTATAGTCACTAGAAGTCGTCTAATGGTACCCAAATTACAATGGAAATTACGTTCTGGGTCTCAAGGGGTTAATGTCTGGGGTGGGGAGTCGAACCTGCACCATCACCAGATTTTGTACTCAAATTAAACCATGGACGTGTTAGACCACAGAGCCAGTAAGGTCTAGACGCTGTGGTTTGGGTGATTTTATGCATTACAAAACATGCTCCATCTTTCGCTCCCAGGCGGTGGACTTTGTGGACTCGGTGGCCGCAGAGTTGGGCCAGCTTAACCCGGCCTTGTCTCTCTGGACGGCCACCTTCACGAGTCCTACCTTCAGGATGCAACAAGTGAGTCCCCAGGCTGAGGGTGGGAGAGGAGGAGAGAGAACCTTTTTACTCTATGGTGTATTAAGTCATGTATGAAGGTATTAACTATGGTGTATTAAAGTAATCGTCCAGACCATTTCATCATTCCTGATTTAATGCAATCAAAGCATAGCCATTAACGAGTATATCAACAACATGTCGTCACTTTTTGTATCCAGTCAGCCGTTTTTAAATAATCCGCAATCAAAATCTGCAAATTCCCCGAGTTTTCAAAACGCTCTCAAGGTTTGCAGACGCTCAGGCTCAGTGACACACCATCAGGGAGGCTCATCTTCCCGCGCTGATCAGAGAGGCACGTAAACACAGAGATAAATATAGTACTTGAAGATATTTGGGTGTTTCTGATAGATTTTTTTTGCTATATGCCACATGCATGCATCCTTTATGGGTGCAGCAAGACAGCTGTGCCTTTCGAGAAAAGTTTGCACACGGAAAGGAGTGGCGTGTGTAGGGTGATACACGCCTATGGTGTGTTGGGGCCATCAGTTGTGTTGAGAAACGGCGCCCCCCCGTAAGACTGACTCAGTCCAACACTATACCAGACCAGGTGGCCCTGTTAGACAGGGACGCCAGGACTGGCAGCAGCGGTGGACCACCACGACTGTGAGGTTTTGCCTCTTAACAAGACCAAGTAAACCAGTTGTGGAGTGGGCGTGCCCTGTGGTGAGAGACCCTGTGGTGGTGTGGCTGTCACACTTTCTGCCTTCCCGCCCGCATATTTTCCAACTCTATGCTGTAGTTAATGCTAGTATGTGGTTTCCGAGTAATGACGTTTGACTGTAGCTCCAAAACTAACCATAGGATTTTCTGGAAAGTACCTTCATTGTGATTCCCACACACACACATGGTTTAATCTTATTTACCAATCCATGTTTTGGAGAAGTGCCAGGTCCTCCTGCTGAACCTCAGGCTCTGCTAACACCTGTTCATCCACCTCGTACTCAGGCTCAAACATATAGGATCCCATGACAATCTGAGGTTCGTTTTCCTCATAGTATACGCGACCAGCGTCATTTCTTTCGGTGTCAGATTGAGCATCGTTCTCTAGATGTCACAGCGACAGATTCACTGTCTGACACCGAAGTACAATCGCTCATCATAACATTTGCCGACAGGTGTCAGACAGAGTGTCTGCGGGCGTCCCTGTTCTGACGTCATCAATAACAATCGTAGCCCTGTTGGAGGGAAGATTTTTTTTTCGCGCGCTTTTTACAAAAGTCGTGTTTTTACGGAAATAAGGCCTGGAAATCAATTATTTTTGGTGGATTAGGTGTTTTGAATGTACATTCAACATAATTCGGCAAAAAAAATTTGGGTCTGGACGATTACTTTAAGTCATGATTGCTCTCTCTTACTCTGTCTTTTCAGTAGGTAGTATTCCTAGTATCAAGTAAAAATATTCCTAGTATCAAAATTACCATCAGTACAGTAAAAAATCGTAGCATTCTTACTCAATGCTATTCCACTTCTGCATATTTCTTGTATATTTCCTTAACAAAACTCGTGGTATTTTTCCCTTCTATCATTTATCGCATCTTAATTATCATTTTCCCTTCTCCCTCATCATTTCTTCATACAGGAACTACCACGTGTAGGTCTCACGGCCTCTTGTAGCTTCCTTATTTTCTTATGTTCGTATTCTTTTGTCCTAGCTATTTTTGTTGTCAGTCTCTTTCTGTCTACAGTTTATCATTTATCACTTTCCTTCCATATCAAAATTTCCTTCTTCTCTCTCATCTCTTCCATATTTACTATCTCTCTTGTCTCTTCCATATATTTACCTTCTCATCTCTTCCATATTTACCTCTCTCTCTCTCTCTCTCTCTCTCTCTCTCTCTCTCCTCTCTCCTCTCTCTCTCTCTCTCTCTCTCTCTCTTCTCTCTCTCTCTCTCTCTCTCTCTCTCTCTCTCTCTCTCCTCTCTCTCTCTCTCTCTCTCTCTCTCTCTCTCCTCTCTCTCTCTCTCTCTCTCTCTCTTCTCTCTCTCTCTCTCTCTCTCTCTCTCTCTCTCTCTCTCTCTCTCTCTCTCTCTCTCTCTTCCACATTCATCCACTCACCCTCTTCCACTCCCAGGTGTCAGAGTGGCTGATGAAGCGCCACCCCAAGCTGGCGTGGAGTTTGGGGCGGCGTGTGGAGGGGCTGGTGGAGCGGGCGGCCTGGCGGGGGATCAGGACCTATTGCAACGGTTACTCCACCTAATACTGCGCCAGAAGATGACCCCTCACTACCCGGCTACCACCAGCGCCTTGCTACAGCTGCAGTGTGAGGAACTACCACATTTTATTTAGTCTTGTTTACCTTTTTCATTCTTATTTTTGGTCTTGTCAACTTTTTTGGTCTTTTTGGTCTTATAAATTTTTGTCTTTTTAGTCATTGATTTTTTTGACTTCATCTTTATTTTTGGTCTTTTAATTTTTTGGGTCTCTCTCCCCTTCTCTCTCTCTCTCTCTCTCTCTCTCTCTCTCTCTCTCCTCTCTCTCTTTTCTCTCTCTCTCGTCCTCTCTCTCCTCTCTCTCTCTCTCTCTCTCCTCTCTCTCTCTCTCTCTCCTCTCTCTCTCTCCTCTCTTCTCTCTCTCTCTCTCTCTCTCTCTCTCTCTCTCTCTCTCTCTCCTCTCTCTCTCTCTCTCTACCCTCCTCTCACACTCTCTCCCTACCCTCCTCTCACACTCTCTCCCTACCCTCCTCTCACACTCTCTCCCTACCCTCCTCTCACACTCTCTCCCTACCCTCCTCTCACACTCTCTCTCTACCCTCCTCTCACACTCTCTCTCTACCCTCCTCTCTCTCTACCCTCCTCTCTCACACTCTCTCTACCCTCCTCTCACACTCTCTCTCTCTACCCTCCTCTCACACTCTCTCTCTCTACCCTCCTCTCACACTCTCTCTCTCTACCCTCCTCTCACACTCTCTCTCTCTAACCCTCCTCCTCTCACACTCTCTCTCTCTACCCTCCTCCTCTCACACTCTCTCTCTCTTACCCTCCTCCTCTCACACTCTCTCTCTCTACCCTCCTCCTCTCACACTCTCTCTCTCTACCCTCCTCCTCTCACACTCTCTCTCTCTACCCTCCTCCTCTCACACTCTCTCTCTCTACCCTCCTCCTCTCACACTCTCTCTCTCTACCCTCCTCCTCTCCCCACTCTCTCTCTCTACCCTCCTCCTCTCACACTCTCTCTCTCTACCCTCCTCCTCTCACACTCTCTCTCTCTACCCTCCTCCTCTCACACTCTCTCTCTCTACCCTCCTTTCACACTCTCTCTCTCTCTACCCTCCTCTCACACTCTCTCTCTCTCTACCCCCTCTCACACTCTCTCTCTCTCTCTACCCTCCTCTCACACTCTCTCTCTACCCTCCTCTCACACTCTCTCTCTCTATACCCTCCTCTCACACTCTCTCTCTCTATACCCTCCTCTCACACTCTCTCTCTCTCTACCCTCCTCTCACACTCTCTCTCTCTCTACCCTCCTCTCACACTCTCTCTCTCTCTACCTCCTCTCACACTCTCTCTCTCTCTACCCTCCTCTCACACTCTCTCTCTCTCTACCCTCCTCTCACACACTCTCTCTCTCTACCCTCCTCTCACACACTCTCTCTCTCTACCTCTCTCACACTCTCTCTCTCCCTCCTCTCACACTCTCTCTCTACCTCCTCACACTCTCTCTCTCTACCCTCCTCTCTCTCTCTACCTCCTCACACTCTCTCTCTCTACCCTCCTCACACTCTCTCTCTCTAACCCTCCTCTCACACACTCTCCCACACACCTGGTAATAAGTCTCCCTCTACAGTGACACAGGCGACCTCAGAGGAGCCGAGAAACCATCAAATTTGCCCAGAAGATGGAGATCCGTGTCACGCCCTCCTCACTCCACCGCTTCTTGGCACTCCTCAGCCGCCACCGCCGCCCCGCCCCCCTGGCACTGCTGGCACTCAAGTACAGACCCACCCCCGCCAGGACCCCCATACCCCCAACACCCACACCCAAGTATAGGTTTTGAGTGATGTGTTGGGGTGTGTTGAGATTCCCCAAGGCACTTTAAGGTTTTTTCCTGTGATATACTACACATGTCATTCTCTCTCTCTCTCTCTCTCTCCTCTCTCTCTTCTCTCTCTCTCCCTCTCTCTCTCATCTCTCTCTCTCTCTCTCTCTCTCGTCTCGTCTCTCTCTCTCTCTCGTCTCTCCGTCTCTCTCTCCTCTCTCTCTCTCTCTCCTCTCTCTCTCTCTCTCTCTCAAACACACTACTACCACTCTCTCTCTCAAACACACTACTCTCTCTCTCTCTCTCTCTCTTAACACACTACTCACTCTCTCTCTAACACACTACTCACTCTCTCTCTAACACACTACTCTTCTCTCTCTCTCACACACTACTCACTCTCTCTCTCTCTCTCTCTCTCTCTCTCTCTCTCTCTCTCTCTCTCTCTCATCACACACCACCACTATTCTCTCTCTCTTTTAACACACTACTCTCTCTCTCTCTCATACACCACAGCTCAGTACCAAAATCTACCCACCAATAACCAGTATGTACACACTTCACTAACATCCCCACACCCATTTGCAGGAGCGAGTCACTGTTTACCTCTCAGGACGCCTTGCAAGTGTGTATCCTCCGAGGGCAAGGTGTGGATTCTCGCCCCTCACAAGGCAAGCGTGAACTGGAGGGAAGCTTGTAAGACAGTATAGAGAAGTCATGTCATTTTGTCTCCCTGCAGTGAGTCAGAGTTAACGCCAGACACCGTACGGCATAAACTTGCTCCTGGATGTCACGGTAATAAAATGCTGCTACTGATAGGCTGAGTAAAGGCCGAGTGAAAGGTTCTAAGGCCTCATCTGCCTATCAGTAGCGGTGTTATTCCTGCCAAGGCGTCCAGGGATACGTTTATGAAGCAGTACAGAGCCTGGCAGTATAACGTTGACTCACTACAGGGCGGAAATAATGTCATGCCTGCTCCATACCGTCTGCCCTCCAGTTTGTGTTTACCTTGTGTGTGTGTGTGGGGGGGGGGGGGGGGAGAGAACACGCCTTGACCTCAGCGGGGACACACTTGCACCGCGTATCGAGAGGCAGACTGAAAAATGGGGAGGGAAGTAAGGCCGGAGTGCACCTGTGATATATAGCTAGGTACATGCTATAGACAATTATATTACATGTGTAGAAGGTGGCAGGGAAACACAAGAGTAAAGCAGGACCATTATATTTCTCCCAATGCTCTGACGACAAGGTTTTCAGAGAGACTCAACAGGCGTGTGTACCTAGGCAGATGATACACACCCACTGTAGCTCAGCTGGGAAGGTGGGGCCCTGAGTGGTCACCTGCACTCAGTATTGACTCCCCGGTGGCTTGTGCTGGGTGGTGCTGATACAGAGTGCAGGTGACCAGACCACTCAGGGGGCCTTCCTTCTCGGTAGACCCACAGGCTGAGCTACAGTGGGTGGTTATCATCTGTCAATGTGTACACGCCTGTTAAGTATCTGAAACACACTTTGTATATCATTCATACATTCAATATCCCTACCTAACATGCATCTTAACAGGAACTATATCGTGTAGGTCTCACGGCCTCTTGTAGCTTCCTTATGTCCTTATGTTATCATGTATAGTGTCATTTCATTCCCACAGGCAGGAGTCAGGCTGGTGCAGTGTCTGTGGCCGCCTCACAGCCTCAAGGTGCGGTCTCACTCAGGGGGGCGGCCGGGCAATCATCTACTCGGCCACGGGGCACGACAAGTCCGCTGACCCCACACCGAGGCCGCTCCGTCAGGCTGTGAGGCGGGCACAGACGCTCCACAACACAAGGGTAACTCGGCCTGTGGGGATGAAACACTTGACTTAACCTAAGGTGTCCTATATCTTGCAATGCCTATACGTGTAGTATTTCTTCATGTGTAATAAAGTTAAGTAAGATTCCCATTCCCTATCCCTGTTATATCCTTAATTTTGGGGATCTATGTGCAATCACTCCTTAAACTTAATTCTGGGTTTTAAGGATACTATTATTTACCCTAATGCCGATAGATTCTCGAGGTATTTAAGGATACATAAATTGTACCCTTAAAAATCACCCGGTAGATCCTGAGGGTATTTTAAGGGATACTAATATATTGTACCCTGTAAAATACCCCGATATATTTAGATTCTGAGGGTATTTTAAGGGGATACTATTATAATTGTACCCCCTTAAAATACCCCCGGATATATTTTAGATTCTGAGGGTATTTTAAGGGGATACTAATATAATTGTACCCCCTTAAAATGCCCCCGGATAGATTCTGAGGGTATTTTAAGGGGATACTAATATAATTGTACCCCCTTAAAATGCCCCCGGATAAGATTCTGAGGGTATTTTAAGGGGATACTAATATAATTGTACCCCCTTAAAATGCCCCGGATAAGATTCTGAGGGTATTTTAAGGGGATACTAATATAATTGTACCCCCTTAAAATGCCCCCGGATAGATTCTGAGGGTATTTTAAGGGGATACTAATATAATTGTACCCCCTTAAAATGCCCCCGGATAGATTCTGAGGGTATTTTAAGGGGATACTAATAGAATATATACAGGGGTGTTTTAAGGGGGTACAATTATATTAGTATCCCCTTAAAATACCCTCAGAATCTAGAATATATCCGGGGTATTTTAAGGGGGTACAATTATAAGTTTAAGGAGTGATTTGCACATAGATTCAGCCCACAGTTAGAGATGTCACCTTAATGAATAGCTGGCCAAGTGCTGTGAACATTACTGTGATTCTGTCTACTTACAAGGCCTTGCAGATAAACTGTGTGCTTATATAGTCTCTAGCTAGCAAACGTGAAGGCAATCCTGCTAGTATGAACACGGACTATCATTATTTTAAACTTTAACATATATATATAAAAAATCCTTGCATTTGTGTAACTCCATTCAAACACATCCCACATCACTGTCTTCTCACCCTAACACCCTCTCTGCATACCCCCTACCCAACACCCTCCTAACACCCTCCCAACACCCTCTACCCAACACCCTAACACCCTCCCAACACCCTCTGCTATACCCCCTACCCAACACCCTAACACCCTCTCTCTAACAACCTCCCAACACCCTCTCTGCATACCCCCTACATAACACCCTCTGCTATACCCCCTACCAACACCCTAACACCCTCTCTCTAACAACCTCCCAACACCCTCTCTGCATACCCCCTACATAACACCCTCTACTATAACCCCCTACCCAACACCCTAACACCCTCTCTCTAACACCTCCCAACACCCTCTCTGCATACCCCCTACCCAACACCCTAACAACACCCTCTCCTATACCCCCTACCCAACACCATAACAGCACCCTCTCTGCTATACCCCCTACATAACACCCTAACACCCTCTCTCTAACAACCTCCCAACACCCTCTCTGCATACCCCCTACCCAACACCCTAACACCCTGCTAACACCCTTTAAGAGGCGGGCACCAGGGGCAGGGAGGTGGTGGTCTCCTCAATGCGGTCCAGCAGCTTGGTGGCGACGAAGGCAAAGTCTTCCCACAGCTGATAGACCGCCTCCTTGGTGTCCGGGTCACACTCCCCAAACACCTCAGGGTTGTTGAAGTATGAGTCATCATCTGGAGGGCAGGGAGGGGATGAGTATACCTCAGGCCCTGTATGCTATAACTAAATAAACACACACACACACACTCATACACTTGTACCGCCTGTATGTCCTAATGTAAACAAATGTAAACAAGTAAGTAAGAGTCGTCATCTGGAGGGCAGGGAGGAGGGGTGAGATGCCAGAGAGGTAGGTGGGAGGGGTGTTGTGATCGTGTGAGAGGTGATGAGGGTTAGAGTAAGCGATTGGGAGGTGATTGGTGTTGGTAGGTGCAGCAGCATAGTGCAAGTAATCTGGAAGTCATCTGCAAGAAGGAGGAGGTGGTGAGCATACCTCAGGCCCTGTATCAATCCATCATTGGGGGCATACGCCGGGGGGCGCGTCGCCTCGCCCACCCTACGACGCCACTCCCGGGGTCCCACGCGAGTTCCCATGCAGCTACCTTCCATACCCAGCAACTCTCGACAAGAAACATCAACTTGCCCCAGCCACGAGCCTTGTGGGCGCCCCCTTGACCTCCTCCACGCCGGATTGTCTCTTACAGATACAACCCGATGGGAAGGATCGGTTTCAGGGTAGCGTGCCACATGCCCATATAGCCGCAGGTGGCGCTGACGGACTATGCAGGTAATAGGCCTCGATTCAGTCTCACGGTGCAATCGCTGATTTGACACGTAATCATCCCAGCGATACCCCGTGATTCTGCGAAGACACTTATTACCAAAGGCATTGATTCGTCTCTTCAAGTCGCAATTTAGTGTCCATGTCTCACAACCATAGAGTAAGACAGGGATCACAAGCGACTTGGCAAACGATCGTCTAGGTATTTATAGCACCCCACACACACACACACACACACACACACACACACACACACACACACACACACACACACACACACACACACACACACACACACCCAGAAATTCCTCCAACACATAGATGAGTTTCTCGGTCTCCTTCAGTCCCAGCACCTCCTGAGCGTCGGCGGCCGAGGCACAGAAGTTCCAGACCACCTGACACACCAGACTGCACAGCTGCCAGTCCCCGTAGCCAAAGTACTGCAGCACGTCTATCATTCTGTGTGCAGGGCAGGGAGGGTGTTACCAGGGTGGTGGTGGTGGTGGTTCTGTGTTTCTATCTGTCTGTCTGTGTCTGTCTGTCTGTCTCTCTCTCTCTGTCTCTCTCTCTCTCTCTCTCTCTCTCTCTCTCTCTCTCTGTCTGTCTGTCTTTCTTTATGTATGCTTTAAAAATGAACATATTATGACCATATTAGACCTCTATCATATTTTCTCTGTCTGTCTGTCTGTATGTCTCTGTCTGTCTGTCTGTATTTCTCTCTCTGTCTGTCTGTCTCCATCTATTTCTCTCTGTCTGTCTGTCAATCTCCCTCTATTTTTCTGTCTGTCTCTCTATATCTGTTTGTGTCTCTCTCTCTCTCTCTCTCTGTCTGTCTATTTCTCTGTCTTTGTGTCTGTTGGTGTCTCTCTCTTTGTCTGTGTCTCTTTCTATCTCTGTCTCTGTCTCCCTCTGTCTCTGTCTCTCTCCGTCTCACCTCAGCACGCCCTTCTCGGTCTGGAAGATGGTTCTCCTGGAGGCGTCGGACATGAGGTTGACCAGCACCCCGGCACACACATACACAAGCTCCCGCGAGTCACAGTCCAGCATCTCCACCAACACCTCCAACACTGCGGGAGGGAGGGAGAGGGGAGTAAAACACACACACACACACACACACACACACACACACACACACACACACACACACACACACACACACACACCTGCACGTTTGGTGAGGATGTCTCGGATGTCTTTGAAGTGCGTGAGGTTCCCAAACACACGGATCGTCTCCACCAGTCCCTCCACGTGATCCATGGGCAGCATCTCACACAGGCCTGGTGGAGGTGGAGGAGGAGGTGGAAGAGGTAACGTCACTTAATCTGCCCTGTCACATTGTCTGACACATTCACACCTTTTTTGCATTAAATCAATCAATCACAAATCTTAATCTACTTGAAACAGGAAATTCTAAAAGCCAACCCCCCCCCCCCCCACACACACACACCCACAGTCACACACACACACACACACCCACAGTCACACACACACACCCACAGTCACACACACACACCCACAGTCACACACACACACCCACAGTCACACACACACCCCCCCCAGTCACACACACACACCCACAGTCACACACACACACACCCACAGTCACACACAACACCCCACCCACAGTCACACACACACACACCACACAACCCCACAGTCACACACCCCCACAGTCACACCCCACCCCCCCACAGTCACACACACACACCCACACACACACACACACCCACAGTCACACACACACCCCCACACACACACACACACCCACAGTCACACACACACCCACAGTCACACACACACCCCCCACAGCACACACACACACACCACACACACCACCCATCCACACACACCACCCACAGTCACACACACACACCCACAGTCACACACACACCCCCACACACACACACACACCCACAGTCACACCCACACCCACACTCACACTCGGCCAGGTCAGTATGCAGGGTGGAGATGGTTTGGTCACGGGTGTAGAAGGTGAGGTTGTTCAGGGTGGCCAGGGTGGACAGGACCAGCTCCTCAGACTCGTCCACGGCCTTGTGCTGCAGCGAGGACACCAGCAGGGACAGGCAGGTGCGGGAGCGGGCCAGCACGGGGCCGACGCGCGAGTGGACGGACACGTTGGCCAACACCCTTATGAGCTGGGGCCGTAAGGGTGAGAATTAGGCTAAGATACAAGGGTGTGGGAACATCTCAATCTTAAGGGTGTGATATACAGTACCAAATTTCCCTTTTTACAATCCCTTATACCTTTCCTAACACTACCACCACACCCCTAACACCACCACCACTGCTACCACACCCCTAACACCACCACCACTGCTACCACGCCCCTAACAGCCTTCCTAACGCTACCACGACTGCTAACATGGCCTCTTAACACAGTATGTACAGTATACCAATAACATCCCTCTTACAATCTTCCTAACACTACCATCACTGCCACCACACCTTTTACCCTTCCTAACTCTACCACCACTGCTACTACACCCTCAACACCCTTCCTAACACCGCTACCACACCCCTAACACCCCTCCCTATCAGCACTCACCTTGACCATGACGTCCTCGGGGCTGCCACTAGCGGGCGTGAGGGGATCCGCTAAGTCCTGTGCCTGGTGGTGGCGGTCGCGCTGCAAATACTCCGTCAGCAGCTCCAGCAGCGTCTCCGTGAACCCGTCCACACTGAAGAGCTGGGAGGAGAAGAAGTGCTGAGGTGAGAGAGACAGACAGACAGAGAGAGATCACACACATACCCTCACACACACACACAGGGACACACCCAAGAATTTTTTTGGGGGGGGGGCAGCATTGTTTTCCCGCTGGGCAGTCTGATAAAGTCGCCAGATTTCTCGCTGGCCGCTGGAGGATACATTTTTCTGCCGTCATATGATTCCCTTTTCAGGCCTTATGTCTTATTTCTGTTACTGAAACAATATTTGTGGCAGTGTTAGAGGCTTGTCCAAGGCATGACGTGAAGCATAAGTGCCACCAAAGCAAGGCACAGGTGTACACAGGCAGGGGACGCGGCCACAGCGCTACAACATGTAATATTTCTTTTAACCTACCGTTAGTGTATTCTGATTTCTTATAAGGACATTCGGAAGGAAATTTTTTTGGGGGTACATGGCCCCTTTGACCCACCCCAAGGTGCGCCCCTGCTCACACACATCCCACTCACCCTCACACACACACACACACATACACACACACACGCACCTTCCATCGCGCCTCGTCGGAGTGAGCCATCATGTTGCCCAGGGCGTAGGCCAGGCGCACCACGATGGCGGGCGCGGCGGAGTGACGGCGCAGCGCAGTGACGGCGGCGGGCAGTGTGGCGGCGTGCGAGGCGGCCACGGCACAACACTCCTCGTGGGTGGAGATTATGCTGCGGAGAGGCGGAGTGGCGGAGGAGTGAGTGAGTGAGTGAGTGAGTGAGTGAGTGAGTGAGTGAGTGAGTGAGTGAGTGAGTGAGTGAGTGAGTGAGTGAGTGAGTGAGTGAGTGAGTGAGTGAGAACAAGACTATACTAAAAATCATAGGCATAGTTAGGCCTGGGCGTTTTATGAATAGGCCCGGATCTCGGTTATTTCTTATTTTCACGTCAATAAGAATAACTCTGACTGGGGCCAACACAAAATGATAGCATGAAGCGAGAGAATTGGTTCGATGTAGCTTGGCTTGTGGTGATGGCATCCTTTTTATGGGCAGGACAAGAGAGAGGTGGAGAAAACAGAGGAGATGAGGAGTGCATGACAGAGGAGATGAGGAGTGCAGGACAGAGGAGATGAGGAGTGCATGACAGAGGAGATGTAGAGTGCATGACAGAGGAGATGAGGAGTGCATGACAGAGGAGATGAGGAGTGCAGGACAGAGGAGATGAGGAGTGCATGACAGAGGAGATGAGGAGTGCATGACAGAGGAGATGAGGAGTGCATGACAGAGGAGATGAGGAGTGCATGACAGAGGAGATGAGGAGTGCATGACAGAGGAGATGAGGAGTGCATGACAGAGGAGATGAGGAGTGCATGACAGAGGAGATGAGGAGTGCATGACAGAGGAGATGAGGAGTGCATGACAGAGGAGATGAGGAGTGCATGACAGAGGAGATGTAGAGTGCATGACAGAGGAGATGAGGAGTGCATGACAGAGGAGATGAGGAGTGCAGGACAGAGGAGATGAGGAGTGCATGACAGAGGAGATGAGGAGTGCAGGACAGAGGAGATGAGGAGTGCAGGACAGAGGAGATGAGGAGTGCAGGACAGAGGAGATGAGGAGTGCAGGACAGAGATGAGGAGTGCAGGACAGAGGAGATGAGGAGTGCATGACAGAGGAGAGGAGGAGTGCAGGACAGAGGAGATGAGGAGTGCATGACAGAGGAGATGAGGAGTGCAGGACAGAGGAGATGAGGAGTGCATGACAGAGGAGATGAGGAGTGCATGACAGAGGAGATGAGGAGTGCATGACAGAGGAGATGAGGAGTGCAGGACAGAGGAGATGAGGAGTGCATGACAGAGGAGATGAGGAGTGCATGACAGAGGAGATGAGGAGTGCAGGACAGAGGAGATGAGGAGTGCATGACAGAGGAGATGAGGAGTGCATGACAGAGGAGATGAGGAGTGCAGGACAGAGGAGATGAGGAGTGCATGACAGAGGAGATGAGGAGTGCAGGACAGAGGAGATGAGGAGTGCATGACAGAGGAGATGAGGAGTGCAGGACAGAGGAGATGAGGAGTGCATGACAGAGGAGATGAGGAGTGCATGACAGAGGAGATGAGGAGTGCAGGACAGAGGAGATGAGGAGTGCATGACAGAGGAGATGAGGAGTGCATGACAGAGGAGATGAGGAGTGCAGGACAGAGGAGATGAGGAGTGCATGACAGAGGAGATGAGGAGTGCATGACAGAGGAGATGAGGAGTGCATGACAGAGGAGATGAGGAGTGCAGGACAGAGGAGATGAGGAGTGCATGACAGAGGAGATGAGGAGTGCATGACAGAGGAGATGAGGAGTGCATGACAGAGGAGATGAGGAGTGCAGGACAGAGGAGATGAGGAGTGCATGACAGAGGAGATGAGGAGTGCAGGACAGAGGAGATGAGGAGTGCAGGACAGAGGAGATGAGGAGTGCAGGACAGAGGAGATGAGGAGTGCAGGACAGAGGAGATGAGGAGTGCATGACAGAGGAGATGAGGAGTGCATGACAGAGCAGACACCAAAACACCTTCTGGAGAGCTGAAGAAAAGGATATCAGGAAAAAAAATTCTGGCCCCTCCTGAAAAAAATCCTGAGTGCGTCCTTGCTATCTACTACATCTATCTCATCTATCCACCTCTCCTATCCCTATCCTATTCCTCCTATCCCTATCACTCCTTCTCCTATCCCTATGACTCCTTCTCCTATCCCTATCACTCCTTCTCCTATCCCTATCACTCCTTCTCCTATCCCTATCACTCCTTCTCCTATCACATCCCTCCATCACCCACCTGAGAATCCTGACCACATTAGCAGTAACGTCTTGGTCGTGTGAGAAGTGCTGCAGGAGGGAGCAGACCTGAGGCACGGCGCCCGTCACCAGCAGGAGCGGGAAGGTCCTCTCACAGCTGCTGACGTGGCGGAGAGTCCCAGTCAGCTGCACAAGGCGTAGTGGGTCTGTTCGGGCACGCTGCCTTTCTCTTGTTGCTGTGGTGGGGCGAATGAAGGGGTTACAGGTCCAGAATAGCTACCGTTCCTAACACTCCTACTACTGCTACTACCCCTCTTACAACGACTTCTACCCTACCTAACTCCACCACCACTGCTACTACACCCCTTCTACTCTTCCTAACACTACCACCACTGCCACCATCTCTCTTACAACCCCTTCTATCTTTCCTAACACTACCACCACTGCTACTACACCTACTACCCTACCTAACACAACCACCACTGCTACTACACCCCTAACACTACCACCACTGCTACAACACCCCTAACCGCCTTCCTAACACTACTAACACCCCTCTAACAATGCCTACTACCCTTCTTAACACAACCACCACTACTACTACACCCCTAACCCCTTCCAACACTACTACACCCTAACACCTACCACCCTCCAAACCACTACCACCTAACCACCTCCTAACACTACAACACCTGCTCAAACACACCTCTACCCTTCCTAACACTACCACCACTACTACTACACCCCTAACACTACCACACTGCTACTACACCCCTTTCTACCCTTCCTAACACTACCGCCACTACTACTACACCCCTAACACTACTACCACTGTTACTACACCCCTAACCGCCTTCCTAACACTACTACCACTGCTACTACCTTCCTAACTCCACCACCACTGCTACTACACCCCTAACACCCAATACAACCCAAGCAAAACCAATACTCACATGGTTGACAATCAGCTTCATATGCAGGACTAGAAGCTCCAATATGCCTCTGTTAAGTAGCCGAGACACAAGCTGGGAGTTCATAGTCAGGAATTTTAAAGCCCCGTACCCGTAAACACAGGCCTCGGGTTGGTCCAAGGGGGGACACACGCTACAGCCTCGAGGAGAAGGTCGAGGAGGTTGCCTTCGAGGAACAGCGAGTCGTTGGCGTCGTGGCGGGTGACTTTGAAGACCAGTTTGCAGACGGAGGTTAGGTTGCTCCCGGAGACTTTGAGCTGTGGGGGAGAAGATGATGAAAAGGTTGAAAAATAGGTCAAATAGATGATTGTTATGTGGTTATGTTGTGTGTGTGTTATATTTTGAATTATTTTGATGGTGTTTATGGCTGACGCTGACTCTCTCTCTCTCTCTCTCTCTTTCTCTGCGTCTGTCTCTCTCTCTCTCTTTCCTCCACACGCTCTCTCTCTCTCTGTGTGTCTCTCTCTCTCTCTCTGTGTGTCTCTCTCTCTCTCTCTCTCTCTCTCTCTCTCTCTCTCTCTCTCTCTCTCTCTCTCTCTCTCTCTCTCTCTCCTCCACACGCTCTCTCTCTCTCTCTGTGTGTCTCTCTCTCTCTCTCTGTGTTTCTCTCTCTCTGTCTCTCTCTCTCTGTATGTCTCTCTCTCTCTCTCTCTCTCTCTCTCTCGCTCTCTCTTTCCTCCACATGCTCTCTCTCTCTCTCTCTTTCCTCCACACGCTCTCTCTCTCTCTCTCTCACACACACACACACTCAGTACTCACCGCCAACATCACCCTCGCAATGGCAGCCAGTAGGGGACCAAACTCGCGATCCACCAAACGGAACACAACCCTCAACACCTGGGAACGGTAGCGGAAGTGCCTCCCCAACAACCCCCCAACCTCCAGGCACCCATACAGCTTCCCCACCAACTCCCCCAACACCTCCTCCCCAACACCTGGAAGGGGGAGAGAAGGGCTGAAAGATTGTTGGTGTTGAAAAAATGGGTGAAAATCTAAGGAATCTAAAAAAATATGTATTATAAGTCTTGTTGGTTTAAGATAATTACTATGTCTCTCTGTGTGTGTGTTAGTGGTAGTGTGTGTGTTTACTCTACTGGTGTGTTTATCTGCCCGTCTGTGTGTGTATCTGTCGTGTTCGTTCTCTCTCTCTGTCTGTCTGTTTGTCTGTCTTTAGCTACATTTAGGATCTCCTGTCATTTGCATCTTTTTTTGCATATCTCTACTTCATTTCATCCTCTGTCTGTCTGTCTGTTGTAAATCTTAGTTCTACCGTCAATTTCACTTATTTTCTTTCTTCCCTCTCTCTGCTCTGCCTTCTCTATCTTCTCTCTCTCTCTCTCTCTCTCTCTTCCTCTCTCTCTCTCTCTCTCTCTCTCTCTCTCTCTGTGTTTGTCTGTCTGTTGGTCTGTCTGCCTGTCTGTGTCTGTCTGTCTATCTGTATCTGTCTGTTTGTGTCTGTCTGTCATTTAGTCAGTCAGTCAGTCAGTCAGTCAGTCAGTCAGTCAGTCAGCTAATCAATCAGTCAGTCAGTCAAGTCTCTCTCTCTCTCTCTCTCTCTCTCTCTCTCTCTCTCTCTCTCTCTTTTTACTCACCACAGCTCACAGCACGGTTAATCTCGTCCAGTATAGGCGCCACCTTCTCCTCATAGTAAACAGCTTGGTCCACCGCCACGTCACGAGCAGGGGGGGCTGCAACCTGACCAGCACCCCCTGTGTCGCCCTCTGCTCCCTCGGTCTCTGTGAAGGGAGTGAAGAGGAATACAAAGGAAGAACAGATTAACAATTCATTCCTGTATATTTCTCGTATCTTAAATCAAGGCACATTTTTTCAACAGGTTCTCTCTCTCTCTCTCTCTCTCTCTCTCTCTCTCTCTCTCTCTCTCTCTCTCTCTTTCCCTCTCTCTCTCACCTCCAGTATTCCCTCTCTCTCTCTCTCACTTCCTCCATCCTTCCTTCCCTCTCTCTCTCTAACTCACACAACCTCCATCCTTCCTTCCTTCTTTTTTTTTTTCTCTCTCTCTCTCTTCTCTCTCTTCTCTCTCTTCCCTCTCTCTCTCTCCTCCACACCTCCTCCTCCTTTCCTTCTTCCTCCTCTCTCTCTCTCCTCCTCCTCGCTTCTCTCACTCTTCTCTCCTCTCTCTCTCTCTCTCTCTCTCTCACCTGTGCCCCCAGTGCCCCCCTCCCGGGCCTCCGTCGCGTGCCTCCAGTCTCTGTCCACG
Organism: Chionoecetes opilio; assembly: GCA_016584305.1. Taxonomy (NCBI): domain Eukaryota; kingdom Metazoa; phylum Arthropoda; class Malacostraca; order Decapoda; family Majidae; genus Chionoecetes; species Chionoecetes opilio. Next base: position 179,688 of record JACEEZ010007554.1, read on the forward strand.
CCCGGCCGCTTGCTCAGACTCTTCCTCCTCTCCGCGGCGCCCACGTAGCGACCTGACACCACGCCCACAGCCACGCCCCTGCCACACACGCCCCGTACCCATGGAGGAGACAGAGACGAGCGCTATCAAGACAGAGGAGAAGAGAGAGAGAGAGAGGTGAAGAGAGTAGAATATCAGAGCGATGAGAGTAGAATAAAAAGTGAAGAGGGAGAAAAGAGATAAAAGACAGAAATGATATAACAGTAGACTATCAAAAATAAGCTGAATGACAAACCAAAATGTTACTACAGACAGAGACACATAGAAAATCACA
>JACEEZ010007554.1:185000-187500 GCA_016584305.1 Chionoecetes opilio
AACTATGAAGTGTCAGATGAGTTAGAGTCAAAATATTTTAAGTAATACGAAACTATACAAATGATAGTTCAAAAAATCGCCGAAATTAGCTCAAAACCTGACTGATTATGAATGTGAATATTATAAAACTAACTTTAAAACATGGAAGCGAATGACACGATTTAACGAGCAATTACATTTAACGATCTCTGCAAGGTGGACAGTCGTTGGTCTGTGATAGAATAGTTAGTGTTAATTTCTTTATCATTCATATATAAAACTGATGCCTATAAATTGTCTCAATAAAATATATGATATGAGTAAATTGGTTATTGTGAAGTGTTACCGGGCATAAGGATAATTCTCTCTCCCTCTCTCTCTCTCTCTAAGGGTAATTCTCTCTCTCAAAGGATAGTTCTCTCTCTCTCTCTCTCTCTCTCTCTCTCTCTCCTCCTCTCTCTCTCTCTCTCTCTCTCTCTCTCTCTCTCTCTTCTCTCCTCTCTCTCTCTCTCTCTCTCTCATAGGATAGTTCCTCTCTCTCGTCAAAGGATAGTTCTTCTTTCTCCCTCAGAAGGTAGTTGTTCTCTCTCTCTCTCTCTCTCTCTGTCTCTCTCTCTCTCTCAAGGATAGTTCGCTCTCTCTCTCTCTCTCTCTCTCTCTCTCTCTCTCTCTCTCTCCTCTCTCTCTCTCTCTATCTCTCTCTCCTCTCTCTCTCTCTCTCTCAAGGATAGTTCTCTCTCTCTCCTCTCTCTCTCTCTCTCTCTCTCTCTCTCTCTCTCTCTCTTCTCTCCTCTCTCTCTCTCTCCTCTCTCTCTCAAGGATAGTTTCTCTCTCTCTAAGGGTAATTCTCTCTCTCAAGGATAGTTCTCTCTCTCTCTCAAAGGATAGTCTCTCTCTCTCTCTCTCAGGATAGTTTCTCTCTCTCTCTCGTCTCTCTCTCTCATCTCTCATCTCCTCTCTCTCTCTCTCTCTCTCTCCTCTCTCTCTCTCTCTCACCTGCAGGCTCAGTAGGGCGTTGAAGTGGAGCTTCGCGGAAGGGGGTTGCCTCCGCCGCGGTGGGGGGGACGCGCCCCCTCCTCGCCCCCCACCCCCGCCTCCTCGGACTCCTCGGGCACTAAGAAAAAGGGGGGGGGTTAAAGGGAGATATGAGGTATTAAATAGACACACACACACACACACACACTCACACACAGACACAGACACACACAGACACACACACACACACACACACACACACACACACACACATTTATTTTCCTGTCACTATTAAACAATCTCTCTAACAATATCCTTTTCCACTTTTCTATTCTCTCTCTCTCTCTCTCTCTCTCTCGCTCTCTCTCTCTCGCTCTAACACTCACGGTCACATAGAGAAAGGGCGCGAAACTGATGCCTTTGAACTCGCCGCGAGGAGGAAATCAGCGCCGGTAACTTGGCCTGAAAAGGTAAACAAACAACAACAACAATGAAGAGTAAATAAACAACAACAATGAAGATACAACAACAACAACAACAATGAAGAGTAAACGTAAACAACAACAACAATGAAGATAAAACGTAAACAACAACAACAATGAAGATACAACAACAACAACAATAAAGATAAAACGTAAACAACAACAACAATGAAGATAAAACGTAAACAACAACAACAATTATAAGACACACTTCACATCGCTTTTTTCTTACATTTATCTACTGTATTATTATTTTTATTTTTTGACCATTCTGAAATTAAAACAAAAAAGACATTCTAAAAATCACCTTTTCTTGCATTTCTCTATTTTTTTCACTATTTTATACTTTTATTTGACTATTCTTACGTTATTTAAATTTGACTATTCTTACGTTATTTAAATTTGACTATTCTTACGTTATTTAAATTTGACTATTCTTACGTTATTTAAATTTGACTATTCTTACGTTATTTAAATGTGTATTAGTATTATTTTGTCTGACATTTCTCTACATGTATCTATTTACCTACTTTTTTTTCACCATTCTTACATTTAACTAAACATTTAACTTAGCCTGAGAAGGTAAACAAAGCCAAAACAACAACAACAACAACACTTATAAGACACTGTTTACACTTTTCTTACACATCTCTACTTATTTCTACTTATATTTGACCATTCCCACATTACTTAAGTGTTTATAAGTCTGTTTCTTAAATTTCTCTACTTTTAAAACTATTAATATACCATTCTTATATTATTGAAGCTGCTATTACTGTTTGTATGTTTAGAAATCTGTGTTCATTACTTACTGTGTGCCTATCTCTCTCTCTCTCTCTCTCTCTCTCTCTCTCTCTCTCTCTCTCTCTCTCTCTCTCTCTCTCTCTCTCTCTCTCTCTCTCTCTCTCTCTCTCTCTCTCTCTCTCTCTCTCTCTCTCTCTCTCTCTCTCTCTCTCTCTCTCTCTCTCTCTCTCACTGTGCCTCTCTCTCTCTCTCTCTGTGCCTCTCCTCTCTCTCTCTCTCTCTCTCTCTCTCTCTCTCTCTCTCTCTCTCTCTCTCTCTCT
>JACEEZ010007554.1:195000-210000 GCA_016584305.1 Chionoecetes opilio
TCTCCCTCTCCCTTCCCCCCCTCTCTCTCTCTCTCCCTTCCTTCCTCTCTCTCTCTCTCTCCCTTCCTCTCTCTTTCTCTCTCTCCCTTCCTCCCCTTCTCTCTCTCTCCCTCCCTTCCCCTCTCTTCCTTCCTCCCCCTCTCTCTCTTCTCTCTCTCTCTCTCTCTCTCCCACTTCCTCTCTCTCTCTCTCTCTCCTCTCTCTCTCCCTCTCTCTCTTCACTCACTAAATTCTCATCTACTTCCACTGTTTTCAAGACTAACTTGTTATTAATATACTCATTATCTTATTGCTATTGTTGTTGTTGTTGTGGTTGTTAGTACGAGTGGTTGGTGGATGACGTCACTGGGTTAACAACCTTCTTAACAACCTCTATTATGAATGAAGAATTTGGTTGCGTTTAGACTCTTTTGTTGTTAGTGCGTTGCCAGGGTTACGGCACTCCTCCTCCTCCTCCTCCTCCTGTCCTTCCTCCTCCTCCTCCTCCTCTTCTTCCTCCTCCTCCTCCTCCTCTTCCCTCCCTTCCTCTGTCCTCCTCCTCCTCTTCTTCCCCTCTTAAATTCCTCTTCCTCCTCCTCTTCCCCTCTGTCCTCCTCCCCTCCCTCCCCCTCCTCCTCCTCCTCCTCTCCCTGTCCTTCCTCCTCCTCCTCCTCTTCCCTCTGTCCTCCTCCTCCTCCTCCTCTTCCTCATATTTCAAACCCTTCCCTCCCTCTTCCTCCTCCTCCTTCTCTCTCTCTCTTCTTCCTCCTCTCTCTCTCTCTCTCTCTCTCTCTTCAAATCATTCATATCCAAGTATTTTTCTAGCTCTCTCTCTCTCTCTCTCTCTCTCTGTCTGTCACACAAAATCTCTTAAATTTATAGGAATTAAAAAAACGTAATTTCAAACTCAAAATTTACTATACATAATAAACTCCTGCCCTTACAAATTAACACAAGGATAATTTCTCTCTTTCTTCACAAATGTCAGCTGTATCGATGCTCTCCTGGGTGTGTTGTTATGGCTCTAGTGTTCTAACTATGGACCCACTACCGTAGACAACACTATAGTCGCCAGGCACTGCACTAATGTCAGCCTTAACAATATATGACCACTTTTAGCATCCCTACAGCCTTGTATGTGCCACTGAAGACATGTAGTGTGATGTACATAATATAAACTACCGTGCATGCCTCTATGTATTGTACCTGGCGACCTTAGTGCAGTGGCGAGTGACTGGTGACTCTAGTGTTATCTACGGTACTAGTTATGGCTTAGGGCGCTTTGTTACTAGATAGGTACTGAGCTTAGACATATTCCCCAAAAAACTAGCACTTCTAAAACACATATAATTAACACACACACACACACACACCAATACACACACACACACACACACACACACAGACACACACACACACACACACACACATGAAATAAGGTCTTAATAACATAGAGAATCCGAAGAGCAGCCACAAAGATATGATAGGTTGTATAAGGAAAGATTTTGAAGATATTAGACAAAAAGCTGCCTTGGAACCCCTTGTTAGTAATGTCATTCTAGCTGCTAATTGGTGAGTAGTTAGAGGTGGTTATGGCTTGTTATCCTACCCTTGTGTGTGTGTGTGTGTGTGTGTGTGTGTGTGTGTGTGTGTGTGTGTGGTGTGTGTGTGTGTGTGTGTGTGTCATTCACCCACGGCTTGATCACTCACTGGACACGCGATCATCAGCTATTACTTGGCACAAATATTTATACACACACACACACACACACAACACACACACAAAGGCACTTAGAAGTTACTTGGTCCCATGAAGATAATATTATGTGTGTACTATAACTAACTAACTAGTGGTCCAAATTAATCTGAATACATCATCAACATCAACAGCAATAATAATAATAATAATAATAATAATAATAATAATGGTCTGGTAACATCTACAAAGAAACTCGAAATAATATCTTTCATAAGTGTGAAAAATAAACTCTTTCTCTCTCCCTTTGTCCCCTAACCTTCCCTACACAACACACACCAACCCCACACACACACACACACCACACACACACACACACACACACACACACACCACACACACACACACACAGACCCTACACACACACACACAGACACACACACACACACACAGAACACACACAGACCTACACATACACAACCCTACACACACACACACACTATACAAACCACACACACACATACCACAGACACCTACACACACACACACACACATACTCCTCAAAACACACACATCCACACCACACACACAACAACACAGACCCTACACACAACACAACACACACAAACAACGCATACAACACACACACATACAAAACCCTAAACACACACACTTTCCGTGCATTTTAATACAACAAACAAACACAACAAAAAAAAACTACAAAACTAACAACAAATCATCGGAAAAAAAGAATCGTAGTTTTTAACAACGACAGAAAATTGGCAAATACTGATAAGTGAAGAGGAGGAGGAGGAGGAGGAGGAGGAGGATAGAGGAGGAGGAGGAGAAGTAGGAGAGGAGGAGGAGGAGGAGGAGGAGAGGAGAGGAGGAGGAGGAGGAGGAGGAGAGGAGGAGGAGGAGGAGGAGGAGGAGGAGGAGGGAGGAGGAGGAGGAGGAGGAGGAGGAGGATAAACAGAACTAAGACGGGACATGAAAAATAAATGAAAATAATAATAAACTATGAAATAAACGAGAAAAAAAATTTGACATACATGGGAAATAATTTTGAGTTCGTATAAATTATCCCTTCCTTTGTTCTTCCTCTCCCTCCTCTTGTGTCCTCTCTCCCTCCAGCCCCAACCCTTCACACAGACTACACAGTACACACCCTATCAAAAGCCTTCCCCAATAACTCCTCTATTAATTAACACAAGAGAGATATAGAGACACAATTAGGGTCAAAAGTGTGTAGGGAATAGTGAACATAAAAATACAGAGCTTTTTACTCTCTCTCTCTCTCTCTCTCTCTCTCTCTCTCTCTCTCTCTCTCTCTCTCTCTCTCTCTCTCTCTCTCTCTCTCTCTCATTAGATATCTTTTTGCTTGATCTCCTAATTACCTTTCTTAATTAGGGTAAAAAGAGTGTAGGGAATAGTGAAGGTAGCATTATTGACTTCTTTTTAGCTATTAAGAGAAATATTCAAGATTCGTTAACATCATATAGTGTCATTTTTTTAGATTTTCATTGGGCTCAGTACATGTATCTTATTTCTTTGTCTTACACTCACTTAGGGTTAAAAAGAGTGTAGGGAATAGTGAAGGTAGCAGCATTGACTTCTTTTAGCTATTAAGAGAAATATTCAAGATTCGTTAACATCATATAGTGTCATTTTTTAAGATTTTCATTGGGCTCAGTACATGTATCTTATTTCTTTGTCTTACACTCACTTAGGGTTAAAAAGAGTGTAGGGAATAGTGAAGGTAGCAGCATTGACTTCTATTTAGCTATTAAGAGAAATATTCAAGATTCGTTAACATCATATAGTGTCATTTTTTTTAGATTTTCATTGGGCTAAATACATGTATCTTATTTTTTATTATATCTTACACTCACTTAGGGTTAAAAAGAGTGTAGGGAATAGTGAAGGTAGCAGCATTGACTTCTTTTTAGCTATTAAGAGAAATATTCAAGATTCGTTAACATCATATAGTGTCATTTTTTTAGATTTTCATTGGGCTCAGTACATGTATCTTATTTCTTTGTCTTACACTCACTTAGGGTTAAAAAGAGTGTAGAGAACAGTGAAGGTAGCAGCATTGACTTCTATTTAGCTATTAAGAGAAATATTCAAGATTCGTTAACATCATATAGTGTCATTTTTTTAGATTTTCCTTGGGCTCAGTACATGTATCTTATTTTTTATTAAATCTCACACTCACTTAGGGTTAAAAAGAGTGTAGGGAATAGTGAAGGTAGCAGCATTGATTTCTATTTAGCTATTAAGAGAAATATTCAAGATTCGTTAACATCATATAGTGTCATTTTTTTAGATTTTCATTGAGCTCAGTACATGTATCTTATTTTTTATTATATCTTACACTCACTTAGGGTTAAAATGAGTGTAGGGAATAGTGAAGGTAGCAGCATTGACTTCTATTTAGCCATGAGAGAAATATTCAAGATTCGTTAACATCATATAGTGTCATTTTTGCTAAGATTTTCATTGAACTCGGTACTACATTGATTTGTATTTCTTATTAAATATTTTGACTTATTTCTTATTGACTAATCTCTCCTTCCTTCTCTTAATTCAAAGTTATATTCACATTTTTTTTCTTTACTTAATCAATTTTTTATTATCTTATTAAAAGTAAATAAAAAAAAAACATTCTATATTATTCCACTTTATTTCTATTCTTGTTCTTTTTTCTTCCTTTCTCTCGTAATTAACTTTCTTTTAATCTCTTAATTACTCTCTTAATTACATCTCCTTGTTCTTTTAATTAGTTCTCCTTTCCCTTTCTCTTAAGTAACTCTCTTTTACCACTTAAATTTCCCTTCACTTTTGTTCTTTTAATTAGTTCTCATTTTCCTTTCTCTTAAGTAACTCTCTTCTGCCACTTAAATTTCCCTTTACTATCTTTCATACTATTTTAACATCTTTCCAATATTCCTTATCAACGAATCTTTCCTTTTAAAATACATACTAAAAAACTAATTCACTTTTTATTTTAACACTATCTTTCTCTTTTTCATACTCCTTATCTGATTAGTTACTTAAATTCTCTTATTAACCCTAAAACACCCTATTTCCACCCTATTTTAACTCTATCTCTCTTGTTATAGATACCCATTTTCTGATCAAAACTTAAATTCTGTTATTAACCCTAAAACACCCTATTTTCCACCCTATTTTATCTCTATCTCTCTTGTTATAGGTACCCATTTTCTGATCAACACTTAAATTCTCTTATTAACCCTAAAACACCCTATTTCCACCCTATTTTAACTCTATCTCTCTTGTTATAGATACCCATTTTCTGATCAAAACTTAAATTCTGTTATTAACCCTAAAACACCCTATTTTCCACCCTATTTTAACTCTATCTCTCTTGTTATAGATACCCATTTTCTGATCAAAACTTAAATTCTGTTATTAACCCTAAAACACCCTATTTTATCTCTATCTCTCTTGTTATAGGTACCCATTTTCTGATCAACACTTAAATTCTCTGTTATTAACCCTAAAACACCCTATTTCCACCCTATTTTATCTCTATCTCTCTTGTTATAGGTACCCATTTTCTGATCAACACTTTAAGTCCTCTCTTCTTATAGACACCCATTTTCTGATCAACACTTAAATTCTCTGTTATTAACCCTAAAACACCCTATTTTCCACCCTATTTTAACTATCTCTCTTGTTATAAGTAGCCTACCCATTTTCTGATCAAAACTTAAGTCCTCTCTTCTTATAGATACCCATTTTCTGATCAACACTTAAATTATCTCTTATTAACCCTAAAACACCCTATTTCCACCCTATTTTAACTCTATATCTCTCTTGTTATAAGTACCCATTTTCTGATCAACACTTAAATTCTGCATAATCACTAAATTAACCCAAACACCCTATTTCCACCTGACCTAAGCTACCAGTGACCCCGTGATCTAACTCTTGCTTTTGAAGAAGGGCATGTTACACCTCACAGAGCCCCACCGCCGGAACGACCCCCGGGAGGACAGGGTCAGCGCCCGGGTGCGGGGGGGGATGGGGGCCGCGGGGGTGCAGTAGTTACTCACGAACCCTGACGAGCTGTAGATGTCGTCCAGCGAGGATTTGTCCGAGACTGGCGAGCCCTCTGTTGGAGAGAAGGGTGTGTGAGTATTCATGATTTATACTACTATTATATACACTATATATATACCTCCTCCTTATATATTGTGTGGGTGAGGGCCGGTGTATTCATGTACAACTATTCGCCGACTTACGACCTACGCAACTTACGACAGTTTGATTTTACGACGACGGTTTTTTTTTTTTTTTTTTTTTTTTTTTTTTTTTTACATCCGAGCCTATAACGTGTGTAGGCCTATAGCTCCAGGGGTGGGATGGTAGGCCCTGGAGGTTCACTTGAGGGCGGTGATGGTTGTGTAGAAGGGGTGTGTGAAGGCTGGTGTATTCATCTGGTTGTATTTTACAGGGCCTGAGCTACTCTCGTGTGGCCCGTCTCCATATACACTCTACCCATTACTCTAGCAATGCCTGTCATATTGTTATGTCTTGTAGAAAGTTTTGTCTAATTTGTGGTTTTTAAGGACTATCTGGAAGTATCATGTCATTGTGAATTGGCTGAAATAGGGACTTCTAATCATTGTAACTGAAAACTGACTCCAGATTCGTGTTCAGCATGCCCGATAACTGCTAGGAACTCATTTTCAAGCAAATCTATTTTTCAACATTTTAGGCAAATTTTGCAAGGTGTATGCCTTGATTTTTTTTCAAAATCACGTTTTTTTCAATAACTAAAACACTATGGCAGATAAATGCAAGAGGTAAAAAATCAAGTATGAAGTAGATCAAGGGCTATCATTTGGTGTAAAGCAAAAAAATATTAATTGGTAAATAACCGAGAAAATAGCATATTCGTACATTTATACAAAATATCAATTTTCTCGACAACCATGAGGTGTTTTGACAAGCCGATTACTGCGTCATGTAGAACACCTCAAGATGAACCTTTGTTACTTCGATAAGTTTTCTTACGACTCATAGTTTTGCGGCAAAATAACAAAAACCTGATTTTCGTCAATTGTGGAATATATTTGTACCCCTTGAAAAATGTGCAATATTTTTAGAAAAATAGATTTGCTTGAAAATGAGTTCCTAGCAGTTATCGGGCATGCTGAACACGAATCTGGCGTCAGTTTTCAGTTACAATGATTAGAAGTCCCTATTTCAGCCAATTCACAATGACATGATACTTCCAGATAGTCCTTAAAAACCACAAATTAGACAAAACTTACTACAAGACATAACAATATGACAGGCATTGCTAGATTAATCATGACTTCAATACAACGATCAGTAGTAATATTTTCAGTATCAGTAGTAGTAGTATTAATCCCTATTTGAGCCACCCATGCGATTGTCAAAGTACTTATAAAAACCTAGGCATACTATAGCAATCCTGTGGGACTTCTAATGCCCTCCTATGACTCCTGTAGGATGCCTGAAGGAGCGAAGAGGCCCATAATCTCCCGCTATATAACAAACAAACAAACCGTAAACAAACACAAACAAACAAACCGTAAACAAACACAAACAAACAAACCGTAAGCAAACACAAACAAACAAACCGTAAACAAACACAAACAAACAAACCGTAAACAAACACAAACAAACAAACCGTAAACAAACACAAACACAAACATACGCACCTCTTAGTGGCGTCTCCTCATAAAGTGACGCAAAACGACTGCGGCGCGGGACCAAGAAGTTATGTCTCGACGGCTGCGGAGTGAGTATCTCCATGTCCTCCTCTGCTGCGGCGCCCCAGAGGCCGTGGTCCTGAGCGTGTTGGCGCAGACACCCCGCCCACGCCCCCCCCTCACCCGGGCTCTCCAGGGTGAGGGTGAGGCGCCCCCGAGCGTAGCCACTGGGGTTGTTGACGGTGATCTGCGGCCCGTCTTGAGTGACCTCCGTGTTCTGGGGGCGACGTAGGACAGACATTAAATAAGACCTATTCAAAAGGTAGAGGATTACAAGAGAGCATAACGAGCTTACACACTTTTAACACACCCACCCTGACACACACACACTCTCATAACACTGTTTTAACACACACACAACACTTTTAACACATAAACACACTTTTAACACAAAAAATCCTTAGACACACACTTTTAACACAACAAACTCTTAGACACACACTTTTAACACACTCAACCTGACATACACACACACTTTTAATACAAGAAACTCTTAGACACACACTTTTAACACAACAAACTCTTAGACACACACTTTTAACAAACTCAACCTGACATACACACACACTTTTAACACAACAAACTCTTAGACACACACTTTTAACACTCAACCTGACACACACACACCCACCTTTTAACACCTCAACCTGACATACACACACACTTTTAACACAACAAACTCTTAGACACACACTTTTAACACTCAACCTGACATACACACACACTTTTAACACAACAAACTCTTAGACACACACTTTTAACACTCAACCTGACATACACACACACTTTTAACACACTCAACCTGACATACACACACACTTTTAACACAACAAACTCTTAGACACACACTTTTAACACACTCAACCTGACATACACACACACTTTTAACACAACAAACTCTTAGACACACACTTTTAACACACTCAACCTGACATACACACACACTTTTAACACACACACACACACTTTTAACACAACAAACTCTTAGACACACACTTTTAACACTCAACCTGACATACACACACACTTTTAACACACACACACACACACTTTTAACACAACAAACTCTTAGACACACTTTTAACACACTCAACCTGACATACACACACACTTTTAACACACTCAACCTGACATACACACACACTTTTAACACACACACACACACTTTTAACACACACACACACACTTTTAACACAACAAACTCTTAGCCACACACTTTTAACACTCAACCTGACACACACACACCCTAAACACCCTTTATAACACACTTACCCTCAGACTTTTAAACATAATTACCTGGGATACATAGTTACAACACACTCACCCTGACACACAAGACAGAGATAAGGTGGTAGAGAATCAAGAGTACAGATGTGAATTACAAGAGTACAGTACAAATAAAACACTCACCCTATCACACTTACACTGAAACACACACACTTTCAAACACACTCACCCTTAGACACACCCTTAAAACACACTTTTGAACACACTAACCCTGAGAGACACACACTTTAACACTTATCCTTAGACACACACCCTCTTAAAATACACACACACACTTTTAAACACACTCACCCTTAGACACACCCTTAAAACACACTTTTGAACACATTAACCCTGAGAGACACACTTCTTAACACTCATCCTTAGACACACACCCTCTTAACACACACTTAAAACACACACACACACTTTTAAACACACACACACACACACACACACCCTTAAAACACACTCACCCTGTCCACCGTGAGTGATCTGGGGTGGTGCAGGGACAGGTGAGCCTCCTCCTTGCTGGGCCATACCTCCAGCTGCCACCCGTGCACCCGACACCACCACCCGACCTGACCCGGCTCCTCCTACAGGGTGAAATACACTTGGTGAGGTCTTGAAAAATTGATTGGTCTTGATTGTGATGTATAAAAAAAACACACATCTGCACACACACACACACACACACACACACACACAAGGATGAATGATACAATGTTGCTATGGAGACGGGGCCATACCAGTGTAGCTCAGGCCCTGTAAGATACAACTCGATGAATACAACTAGATGAATACACATGCAAGAGGGACATAACAAAATACAGCTTCCCGTATAGAAGCCTAGAAGCCTGGAACAACCTTGATGCAAAAGTGATTAATGCAAGAAGTATTCAGGACTTCAAAGGCAACACACACACACACACACACACACACACACACACACACACACACACACACATAGAAGCCTGGAACAACCTTGATGCAAAAGTGATTAATGCAAAAAGTATTCAGGACTTCAAAGGCAAGCTGGATAATAGTAGATTTGGAGACGGGACAGTACGAGCATAACTCTTTTCCTGTATGTTACAACTAGGTAAACACACACACACACACACACACACACCACACACACACACCTGCACCCACACACACACACACACACCCACACACACCCACCTGCACCCTAGCCATGCCCGAGATGCGTTCCTGGTTGGCACAATCTGGTTGGGCGGCGAGGCGGCAGCAGAAGTGTCCGAAGAGAGGCAGCTGACTGGCGTGGTTCTCTGGGGGGGAAGAGGAGGTGGTGGTGAAGGTTTGGTAAGGCAGGGCAGATGGATTAATATTTTTTTAATCTGTCTATCTAACTGTCTGTCTCTGTCTCTGTCTGTGGTGGTGGTGTTGTTGTTGTTGTGGTGGTGGTGGTGGTGGTGGTGTTGTTGTTACATAAGAACATAAGAAAATAAGGAAGCTACAAGAGGCTGGGAGACCTACACGTGGTAGTTCCTGTCACCTAACACTACCTACATCCACCTTTCATCCCCATCCATGAACCTATCCAGCTCCCCTTTAAAGCTCCCTAATGACTCAGCACTAACTACCTGTCTACTGAGTCCATGCCAATCATTCACCACCCTATTTGTGAACCAGTTTCTCCCTATTTCCTTTCTAAATCTACGCCCTTCCAGCTTGAATCCGTGACTTCTTGTTCTACCCTGGTTAAAAGCCGTAAGAACTTTTCCTACCTCTCCTTTATTAAATCCCTTTATCCACTTAAAAACTTCTATCAGATCGCCCCTTACTCTGCGTCTCTCGAGTGAGTGTAATTTTAATAACTTCAATCTCCTCTCATAACTAAAGTGACGCATCCCTTGTATCATTTTGGTCATCCTTCTCTGCACAGTTTCTAACAAGGCTATATCCACCCTGTAATATGGAGACCAAAACTGAACCGCATAGTCTAGGTGAGGTTGGTGGTGTTGTTGGTGGTGGTGGTGTTGGTGGTGGTTGTGGTGGTAGTGGTGGTGGTGGTGGTGGTAGGCTTTGTTAAGATGACAGATGAGTTGATACTTATCTTAACTGTCTATCTTATTTTTTACTGTTTACTTCTAGTGTTTTGCTAGAAGAAGAATATGTGTGTTTTTTCATGAGTGAATATGAAGGACAGGTTTCTAGTTTTAGGGGGTGATGGGTGACTTACCAACATTCTCCATGGTGAGGTCAAAGGTCGCGGTGTTGTTGGATACGTGTTCCAGGGTCAGCTTGGAGGTCGCTACCAGGTCAAACTTGGGGCCCCTGGGAAGAGTGGAGTAAAGGTCATTATTAGCAGAAAGTTAAGATGACATGAAAACAAAATAATAATAACTAACTAACTAACTAACTAACTAACTAACTAACTAAACTAACTAATTAACTAAACTAACTAACTAATTAACTAACTGGCCCCAGGAGGAAAGGTATCAGAAAAAATTTACGAAAACCTAATGACACAGATTTTTCTCATGTCAAAAACACAAAAATAGATAAATAATTATATCCTATTATTCATAAGCATATTATTATCCAAAATATTCATACTCACATCTGGCCACCTATAGCCAACCACCCTATACCTACACCACCCCACAAAACCCCTAAATTACATCCATCACATACATCTACCACCCTAATTACCCTATCTACCCTAATTAGTTATAAAAAAATAAAAAAAATAAAAAAAAGTAAGAATACCCCTAAAACATTACCCTTATTTCCCTAACACCCTCCCATCAGCCCACCAAAACCCTAAGACACCCTTATTTTACCCTCATCCTTCCCTAACACCCTAAATTACACCCTTATTTTATCTTTCCTTCCCTAACACCCTAAATTATACCCTTATTTCTAACCCTTAAAATCGCACCTTACTTCTCTGTCCCTTACAAAACCCCTAAAATTACATCACTACCTAACCCTTCCTTCCCTAACACCCTATTTTACCCTACTAAAACCCTAAAACACCACCCTTATTTGTCCCTGCCCTTCCCTAACACCATCCCCCACACACTCACATCCCCTAACACCCTAAATTATACCCTTGATGAATATTAATACAAAAGCTCATTACATCACACCCTTTTATTTCCTTAACACCCTAAATTTCACCCTTACGTAACCCATCCTTCCCTTAAACACCCCCCGTCACCCCATACTCACTTCTCGCTCACATCTTACTTTTCCCTAACACCCTAAATGTCACCCTTATTTCACCCTTCCTTCCCTAAACACACCCCCCATCACTCTTCTAAAACCCTGAAGTAACAACCTCACATCACCTTTCTCACCCTAAACACCCCTTATCACCCCACTAAAACCCTACATCACCCCTACCCACCCTCCCTACCCTAACACCCCATACTCACGTCTCCCCGCCGGCCAGTTCGTCCCTGAGTGAGGCGGCCAGCTTCCGGCCCACGGTGCGTGAGATGGAGGAGTGTAGCGAGCGCTTGAGTTTCCTGGGAGTGCTGGCCATGCTCATATCGTTCTGCAGCACGTGACTGTACACCTCCAGGCGACACTCAAAGCCTGCAGGGATGTTGTTACTGGGGAGAGGAAAGGGGGTAGTTAGGTAGTGTGTGTGTGTGTGGGTGTTTGTGTTTCTATTTGTAGTTTGAGGTACAGTATACTGGTGTAGGTGTTGGTGTGTGGATGTAGTATTTTTCTTTTCTTTCAGAATTAGGGTTAAAATTGTGAATTACTT
Organism: Chionoecetes opilio; assembly: GCA_016584305.1. Lineage (NCBI taxonomy): Eukaryota > Metazoa > Arthropoda > Malacostraca > Decapoda > Majidae > Chionoecetes > Chionoecetes opilio. The sequence goes on from JACEEZ010007554.1 coordinate 207,458, forward strand.
GTATTAAAAGAAGCAATTACACATAAGAACATAAGAACATAAGAAAATAAGGAAGCTACAAGAGGCTGGGAGACCTACACGTGGTAGTTCCTGTCACCTAACACTACCTACATCCACCTTTCATCCCCATCCATGAACCTATCCAGCTCCCCTTTAAAGCTCCCTAATGACTCCGCACTAACTACCTGTCTACTGAGACCATGCCACTCATTCACCACCCTATTTGTGAACCAGTTTTTCCCTATTTCCTTTCTAAATCTACGCTTTTCCAGCTTGAATCCGTGACTTCTTGTTCTACCCTGGTTAGAAGCCGTGAGAACTTTTCCTAACTCTCCTTTATTAAATCCCTTTATCCACTTAAAAACTTCTATCAGATCGCCCCTTACTCTGCGTCTCTCGAGTGAGTGTAATTTTAATAACTTCAATCTCCTCTCATAACTAAAGTTACGCATCCCTTGTATCATTTTGGTCATCCTTCTCTGCACTGTTTCTAACAAGGCTATATCCATCCTGTAATATGGAGACCAAAACTGAACTGCATAGTCTAGGTGAGGCCTGACTAGAGCCAGATAAAGCTTTAGAATAACTTCCGCACTTCTACTTTTAACACTTCTGGTAATGAATCCTAATACTCTATTAGCTCTATTTCTGGCCTCAATGGGTATGGCCTCAATATTTCTGGATATCACACAGAGTATCTCTGTCTGTCTGTTTCTCTGTCTGCCTATCTGTCTATGTCTCTCCCTCAGTACTCACAACACAATAATGTCGTCGAAGCAGATGTCCGTCATGGAGCGGTCGACGGGGTTCACCATCACTGTGTCGTAGATCTCCGTGCCGATCTTCAGTAACACAAACACCGCAAACCTGAAAGGAAGAATTTTGTAACCCTCATGAAAGCATTTGTACATATAGAAAAACTTATAAATAAATAAATAAATAAATTAATAAAAAAAAACAATAACTATATTAATTGTTTATTAATAAAATATATCTATACAGAAAACCCTCTCTAATTCAAACTACTTGGGGGGAGCGACCGCCGAGGGGTAATCAACCTGGGTCGATTTAGCGGAAAGTGTGAATTATCCGATGGTTACCTCCAGCCCCTCCACACAGTAATAAGTCAAACAGCACAGATTGTATTACTTGTACTCACCAAAACCATCGTGTTTATACTATAATTATAAGTACACACACTTGTAATGCCACAGGATAATAATAACAACAACGTGAAAAAATGAAAAAAACGTGATTTAAAAAAAAAAATCAAGGCATCTTACATAATTTGCAATATTTTTTGAAAAATAGATTTGTTTGAAAATGAGTTCCTAGCAGTTATCGGGCATGCTGAACACGAATCTGGCGTCAGTTTTCAGTTACAATGATTAGAAGTCCCTATTTCAGCCAATTCACAATGACATGATACTTCCAGATAGTCCTTAAAAACCACAAATTAGACAAAACTTACTACAAGACATAACAATATGACAGGCATTGCTAGAGTAATCATGACTTCAATACAACGATCAGTAGTAGTATTTTCAGTATTAGTAGTAGTATTATTAATCCCTATTTGAGCCACCCATGCGATTGTCAAAGTACTTATAAAAACCTAGGCATACTATAGCAATCCTGTGGGACTTCTAATGCCCTCCTATGACTCCTGTAGGAAGCGTGAAGGAGCGAAGAGGCCCGTGAAGGACTCTGAAGGATTGTATACCAGATACCTCTCACACTCACACACCTGCGATAGTCTCCTCTGTTCTTGAAGTGGTCACTGTCCTTCCATATGAGGGGCATCCGCAGGTCAGACAGACACACGCGGGCCAGGGACGGCTGTGACCTGAGGCGGAGAGAGGTCAAAGGTCAAGTTAGGTCAAAGGTGGAAATAAGGAAAATAGACAAAATAACAGAAAATACAGTAAAATTATACATAAAATATAGAAAAATATATTAGGAAATTTATAGAAGAAAAAATATCTAAGAATTTTTTTACCTATATGACAAAGCTACCTATTTTTACCATAACTATATAGTTTTACCCATTCCTAACTATATATATTGCTATACCTATATATATATACTACTATAGTTTTTATTCATAGCGTTCTAATTTCTTGGTATTTCTAACTTTTAATCCAATCTATATATGATCTCTAATTTCTAACACACATACACACCTACACCTTTTGACTGATTGATGACTTGACTGGTTGGACTGATTTTGACAACAATTTACTGAATGTACTGATTTTGACTGATTGAATTTTTTGACTGACTTTGGACTGATTTTGACGACAATTAACTGATTGGACTGATTTTGACGACAATTTACTGAATATACTGATTTTGACTGACTTGACTGATTGATTGGACAGATTTTGACTGATTTTGACTGACTGACTGATCGATTGGACTGCTTTTGACTGACTTAACTGATAACCCTCATCCCTTCCACACACACCCTTACACACCCACACCAACACCCACCCACCCACACAACCAAACCCCCCCCTACACACACACAACCAAACCCCCCT
>JACEEZ010007554.1:215000-220000 GCA_016584305.1 Chionoecetes opilio
TTCTTTGAATTTTGTTTCGTCTTTTTTTCTTTTTTTTTTCTTCTAAATGTCAACTTTTCATTTTTGATTTTAGTTTTCGCGGGTTTTTTATTTCGCGTTTTTTTTTCTTTTTTTTTACGGGTTCATATTTTCACTTCTCGTAATTTTGGTTTCCATTGTTTATTTCTTCTTTCTCTTCCTTCTTTCTTTCTTTTTCTTTATTTGTCTCTTAATTACGCTTGCTAATGATGGGAATAGCAATAATGATAATAATGATGATAATAATAATAATAATAATATATAATAATAATAATAATAATAATAATAACAATAATATAATAATAATAATAATAATAATAATAATAATATAATAACATAATAATAATAATAATATGTTTCGCTTATGAAAGAAGAGAGAGAGAGAGAGAGAGAGAGAGAGAGAGAGAGAGAGAGAGAGAGAGAGAGAGAGAGAGAGATAGTACATCTGCACCAAACATCATTCTCATTCTCCCCCTACCGCTCTCTCTCTCTCTCTCTCTCTCTCTCTCTCTCCTCTCTCTCCCCTAACCAAAAATCGAAACCACACACATGTTCACTATCACACACACACACACACACACACACACACACATACATACATACATACATTTAACATCTGTACTACATTAATACACACACAGACACATGTACACTTTCCCTACACACACACACATCTTCTACACGTACACACACACCACTACCACACACACACACTACCACCATACACACACACACCACTACCACACACACACACACACACACACCACACCCCACACACACACACTACCACCACACACACACATACCACTACCACACACACACACACTACCCTACACACTACACACACACACCACTACCACCACACACACGTACACACTACACACACACACACTACCACTACCACCACACACTACCCCTCACACATACCACCACACACACACACCACTACCACACACACACACACACCACTACCACACACACACACGTACACACACACCACTACCACCACACGCACGTACACACACACACACCAAAAGGCTTACTGAATGAAATGACGCGAAGACTATTTTACCCTCTCTCTCTCTCTCTCTCTCTCTCTTTCTCTCTCTCTCTCTCTAGCATCCAGTAACCATGTATTATATTTACCTCAATTAGCCCTTGATACGATTTAAATGCCATGTGGTTCTGTCTATGTCTATGTGGCTATAACTATGTGGTGTCTTTAACGTTATGTTGTCGTGATTATTATTCTGTTGGTTAGAATCTCTTTGCTTGGGTAAATATAACATGTTTTGTTTTGGTAATTGGTAACTGGTAACTGTTAGGGGGGAGGGAGTGGGGGTGGTGGAGGTGGGGAGGGGGGGGAGGAGGAAGGAGGGACATATATGGAGAGAAAGGGAGGAGGAGGAGAGGAAGAGGAAGAGGAGGAGGAGGAGGAGGAAGAGGAGGAGAGATGACAATGGGTACTTCAGTGTTTACAAGGAACAAATTATATCTGTGCTTGAGAGAGAGAGAGAGAGAGAGAGAGAGAGAGAGAGAGAGAGAGAGAGAGAGGAGAGAGAGAGAGAGAGACCTATCATGACCTAAGCTAAATCTATTTCCGGATAAAGCTGTGTAAGAGAGAGAGAGAGAGAGAGAGAGAGAGAGAGAGAGAGAGAGAGAGAGAGAGAGAGAGAGACCTATCATGACCTAAGCTAAATCTATTTCCGGATAAAGCTGTGCAAGAGAGGAGAGAGAGAGAGAGAGAGAGAGAGAGAGAGAGAGAGAGAGAGAGGCGAGGCGTGACTTCCCTCCCATCTGTTCCCTCTTCTATGGAGGAAAGAGGAGGAGGAGGAGGAGGAGGAGGAGGAGGAGGAGGAGGAGAGGATAAATGAGATATAATAGAAGAATGAAATAAATTAGATTAATAAAAATTGAAATGAAGGAAGGAAGAAAGAAAGAAAGAAAGAAAGAAAGAAAGAAAGAAAGAAAGAAAGAAAGAAAGAAAGGAAGGATGTAAGGAAGGAAGGGAGGAAGGAAGGAAAGGAAAGACTGTAGGAGGGAAGGAAGGAAGGAAGGAAGGAAGGAAGGAAGGAGGAAGAGGAAGGAAGAAAGGAGGGAAGGTAGAAGGAAGAAAGGAAGGGAGGAGGGAAGGAAGGAAGAAAAAGAGGAAGAACGGAAGTGAATAATAAAGATAAACTCGTCTTGGAGAGGAGTGGAGGAGGAGGAGGAGGAGGAGGAGGAGGAGGTGGAGGTGGGGGAGGAGGAGGAGGAGAGGAGGGGGGTGGAGGAGGAGGGGAGGAGGGGAGGAGGAGGGGAGGGAGGAGGAGGAGGAGAGGAGGAATAAAAACATGAGGAAATGAAATGAAGGAAATGAGAGAAGGAAGAAGGAAACATAAGTACACACACACACACACACACCACACCACACACACACACACCCACACCACCACACACACACACACACACACACACACCACACAACAACAACACACACACACATCAACCCAACCACCTCCTCCAGAGTAAGTCGGCAATGTCCCCCTTGATCTCTCTCTCTCTCTCTCTCTCTCTCTCTTTTTTCTCTCTCTCTTTCTCTCTCTCTCTCTCTCTCTCTCTCTCTCTCTCTCTCTCTCTCCTTTTTCTCTCTCTCAATGTGTTGTCTTAATAGACTTTTTAAAAATATATAAAAAACGAATCTGAAGAGAGAGAGAGAGAGAGGAGAAGAGAGAAGGAGAGAGAGAGGAGAGAGAGAGAGTAGAGAGGAAGAAGAGAGAGAGAGAGAGAGAGAGAGAGGCGGAAAAAAGGGAGAGACAGATGTCTTGTGAGGGGTAGGAAGAGAGAGAGAGAGAGAGAGAGAGAGAGAGAATAGAGAGAGAGAGAAAAGAGAGAGGAGAGAGAGAGAGAGAGAGAGGAGAGAGTAGAGAGAGAGATAAGAGAGATAGACTTAGGATCTAGAACCCCACTGGGCGAGAGAGAGAGAGAGAGAGAGAGAGAGAGAGAGAGAGAGATGAGAGAGAGAGAGAGAGAGAGAGAGAGAAGAGTTAGTTACAAGATAAGTACTAACTCTCCTTGATCAATTACTCCCACATGCGAGAGAGAGAGAGAGAGAGAGAGAGAGAGAGAGAGAGAGAGAGAGAGATAGAGAGAGACGAGAGATGTTTAGATGAGAGAGATTTTACAATATATATTACATAGGAACATATACTTTTATTAATGATTTTATCTATTAATATTTAAATTTTATTTATTATTATTTTATTAACTTCAATAAGGTGTGACCAGGTGGGAGGAGGAGGAGGAGGAGGAGGAGGAGGAGGAGTGAGGAGGAGGAGGAGGAGGAGGAGGGGAGTAGGAGGAGGAGGAGAGGGGAGGAGGAGGGAGTAGGAGGATGGGATGGGAGGAGGGAGGTAGGAGGAGGAGGAGGAGGAGGCGGAGGAAGAGGAGAGGAGAGGAGGATGGGGAGGAGGGAGGAGGATGAAGTGTAGTCAAGGCATGAGGAAGATACTTTAATTCTACTACTACTGCTATAACTACTACTACTACTACTACTACTACTACTACTACTACTGCTTAACTACTACTACTATACTACTATACCTGCTATAACTACTACTACTACTACTGCTATACTACTACTACTACTACTACTACTACTACTACTACTGCTATAACTACTACTACTACTACTGCTAAAATACTATGTACTATGTATACTACTCTATACTATGCTAAAATACTATACTACTACTGCTATAATAACTGCTATACTGTTTTAACTACTACTCTACGCTATAACTACTACATATACTACTGCTATAAACTACTACTACTAGCTATACTATACTGCTATACTGCTATACACTACTACTACTACTGCATAACTACTACTACTACTATCTATAACATATACTATATATGTATAACTCTACTACTATATGCATATATACTGCTACTACTGCAAATATTTAACTACTATGCAAAACTATATACTATACGCTAAATACTACTGCTACAAATGCTATAACTACTACATACTAGCTTAACTACTAACTACTATGCTATAACATCTACTACTACTGCTAACACTACTACTATACTGTATACTACTACTACACTATGCTATCAACTACGCTACTACTGCATAACTATATACACTACTGCTATAATACTACCCTACTGCATAACTATATACTACACGCTATAACTATATACTACTACTGCATAACTCTACTATACTACTACTATAACTACTACTACACTGCTATACTATACTACTAATGCTAAACACTATGTCAGTATAACTATACTACTATACTGCATAACTATACACTACTACTGCTAAACACTACTATACACTACTGCTATAATACTACTACTACTATGCTATAACATACTGCTACTACGCTATATTTACTTATATACTATTTGTATAACTACTACTACTATACGCTATAAACTACTACTGTATTTACTGCTATAATTTACTATCTTATACTGCTATAATACTACTGCTACACTGCTATAACTACTACTACTAATGCTATAAACTACTACTACTACTACTGTATAACTATACGACTACTACGCTATAACACTATGTACTACTGCATAACTACTATACTATACTGCTATAACTACTACTGCTATATGCTATAATAATACTACTACTACGTATAATACTACTATGCTACTATGCTAAACATATGATAATATACTACACTACGCTATAACTACTACTGCTACTACTGCTATAATACTACTGCTACTACGCTTTTAACTATACTACTACTACTGCTATAACTACTACTACTACTACTGCATAACTACTACTACTATACTACTGTATAACTTACTACTATATTTGCTATAATACTACTGCTACTACGCTATAACTACACAAACTACTACTGCTATAACTACTATTACTACTACTGCTATAACTAAAATGCACTACTGCTAAAACTACTACTACTACTGCTATAACTACTACTGCTACTACT
>JACEEZ010007554.1:227500-237500 GCA_016584305.1 Chionoecetes opilio
CTCTCTCTCTCTTTTTTCCTTCCCTCTCTCTCTCTCTCTCTCTCTCCTCCACCAAGTTCGTCCTGGCGTGGTGGCGCTTTGTATAGTCAATAACCTTGTCGTTGGTACTTGCAAAGTGTCTAGATAAGATTCAAAGTATCTTATCTTCTCTCCTCTCTCTTCTCTCTCTCTCTCTCTCTCTCTCTCCTTTTCCCCTTCCTTCCCCTCTCTCTTTTCCCTACCCTCCTCTCTCTCTCTCTGTCTCTCCCTGTTCCCTTCCCTCTCTTTTCCCTACTCTCTCTCTCTCTCCCTACCCTATCAATCTCCCTTTTCCCTCCCCCTCTCTCTTCTCTCTCTCTCTCCCTTTTCCCTACCCTCCCTCTCTCTCTCTCTCTCTCTCTACCATTACTTCCTCCTCTTCCTTCCTCCTAGAATCTTCCTTCTTCCTATACTTACAAAACAATCCGAGAAACTGTACTCAACAATATCACTTTTGTCACACTTTTCACCCAACGTATATCACTTATTAACACTTAAACACTTTCAATAGCTTCACTGATAAGTTTTCGGTATTAACGGACACATAGAGACACACACCCTCCCTCTGTGCAGTCCCTGAAGACACTGAGGGGTGAGGGGGAGACAGGAGGGGGTTTAAAGGGGGTAAAAGGACGCCTGACTACCCTTGAGTTGCCAGGTGTCGCTTTGTCAACATTGGCCACGTGGGAGGGACGGTGGGGTTGTTTACATTGGGTGTGTGGGTTCTATAGAGTCTTCCTTGCCCTTCTAACTCATTTGTATCATTATTTATGGTGTTTATCTATTCATATACGTCTTATTTCTACTTTATTTAGCTTTATTTATTATTATTTGCGTTGTATTTCTCCTAACTAGTCTATTTGTATTCTCTATCGGTTCATTTTTTGTCCTTTTCTCGTCTTTATATCCTTATTTATCAAGTTATTCTATTGCTATACAACTTATTTCTTCTCTAGTTATGTTTAATCACTGTTATTTTAGTTGTATTTCTCCTAACTAGTCTATTTTTATTCTCTATCGTTGCTTTTTGTCTTTCTTTTATTTTTTGTTTTTTTTTTTTTTTTTTGTTTTCCGTTTTTTTTTTTTTCATTTTCCGTCTTTTATATCCCTTATTTATCAAGTTTCTCTATTGCTATAAGTCTTATTTCTTCTCTTTCTCCCTCTAGTTATGTTTAATCACTGTTATTTTAGTTGTATTTCTTCTAACTAGTCTATTTTTATTCTCTATCGCTGCATTTTTTGTTCTTTTCTCGTATTTATATCATTATTTATGGTGTTTATCTATTCACATACGTCTTATTTCTACTTTATTTAGCTTTATTTATCATTCTTTGGGTTATATTTCTCCTAACTAGTCTATTTTTATTCTCTATCGGTTCATTTTTTGTCCTTTTCTCGTCTTTATATCCTTATTTATCAAGTTATTCTATTGCTATACGACTTATTTCTTCTCTTTCTCTCTCTAGTTATGTTTAATCACTGTTATTCTAGTTGTATTTCTTCTAACTAGTCTATTTTTATTCTTTCTCTTATCTTTTTCTCCCACTTATATCATTATTTATCGAGTTTTTCTATTTATATGACTTATTTATTTTATAGTTAGCTTTAGTTATCATATATTTCTCATTTAGTCTCATTGTATTCTCTATTTCTTCTTCCTTGTCCTTTTCTCTAGTTTATATCCTTATTTATTGTGTTATTCTATCGCTATACTACGTCTTATTTCTTCTCTAGTTAAGTTTAATCAGTTATTTTAGTTCTATTTCTCCTAACTAGTTTAATTTTCACGTATGTTGAAGTTTATGATCAGTCTTTACCGTAGATAACAGTATAGTCGCCACCTGCAATAATGTCGCCAACCGCCATATATTACGAATTATAGCATCACTACTGCTGTGTCTGTGCCACTGAAGATGATACACAGTAGTTTATATCATCACTGTATAATCTACCCTGTTTTAACGCCACCAAACGTATGTAAATAAAAAAGAAACGTTGTCCTGGCGACTTTAGTGTTATCTACGGTAGTCAAGTTTAATCACTATTATTTTAGTTCTATTACTCCTAACTCGTCTATTTTCCTCGTTTATTTAAATTAATGGCTAATCTATTGTCTAATTCCACCTCTCTTGTTTCAACTGTTCTCGTATCTAGTATGTTTATCTATCCTTCTATACTTCTCCACCTATTCCTCTATGTATTAAGCCCTTATCTACCTCCGATTTCGTTGTAAACATATATTTTATCTTGGTAGCTATCCCATCACTTGTTATCACCGTTTTCTATGCTTCTATAACTACTGCTACTACTACTAAACTTGGTACATTTCCAGATGAACACCGAACTTCCTTGGTGGACGAAATCATTGTTTTCTGGTGAGTTTTGTGTTTTGAATTAATCTGCTAACTGTTTCTGCCACAAATATATATAATTTTTGCAAAAATGACAAAAATAATAAACAAATTGAACCTAACCGAACCTAACCTTTACCTAAGCTAACCTATACCAAAAAAAAAAAAAAAAAAAAAAAAAAAAAAAAAAATGCGACAGAAACGGTGAACAGATTAATTCGAAGCACATCAAAACTCATCAGAAAAAAATAATTTCGTTCACCAAAATGAATTCGGTGTTCATCTGGAATAATACCCTCAACTTTCTTAGTTTAATTTCTTAAGCCGTGTTTTGTCGTCCAGGCATCGTCTTGGTATATATACGAAGACAGTTTTTTCTCGCAATTGAAAACGGATTGGTTTCTGCGACAACAACAACAAGCTTGGTAGGGGCCGAAATAATAATCAGTCCAAAACCTTGCAAACACTATCACAAAGCAGTATAACACACATTTCAGCAAGTGTTATTGTCGTGGTCTTCGTAATCCAAGACGGTGCTTGGACCACAAAAACACGGCTTTAATAAACGACCACTAATCACTACACTGTCTCTCTAATATGTGTCAGAATTAATATGAGTAATAACAATGTCACTTAAATAACATCTCTCGTCTCTAAGCCGCTCTAAACACGGCTCTTATATAACAATCCTTGAAGCGTATAAATAAAGGATTACTATATTCACACACACGACAGACAGACAGACAGACAGACAAGCAGTTAAGACAGATAAACAGACACACAGACAAGCAGTTACAGCTAGATAGACAGACAGGTAGACAGACACACAGACAAGCAGTTACAGATAGATAGACAGACAGGTAGACACACACAGACAAGCAGTTACAGATATAGACAGACAGATAGACACACACACAGACAAGCAGTTACAGATAGATAGACAGACAGGTAGACACACACAGACAGATAGATAGACAGACAGATGAAAACACACACAGACAAGCAGTACAGATATATAGACAGACAGTAGACACACACAGACAAGCATACAGATAGATAGACAGACATATAGACAGACACCAGGCAAGCAGTTACAGATAGATAGACATGACAGGTAGACACCACAGACACAGTTACGATAGATATCTCAGACGTAGACACGACCGACAGCATTTGACAATATCGAAGACAGTTAGACTGACACACAGACACAGTTACAGATAGATAACAGCAGTCACACAGACAAGTAGTTAACAGAATAGAAGACAGTAGACATAACAGCAAGCTTTACAGCTATTGACAGACAGGTAGACACACACAGACAGATAGATAGACAGACACACACAGACAGATAGATAGACAGACACACATCTAGACAGATAGATAGACAGACACACAGACAAGCAGTTAGACAGACATACAGACAGAGGCAGACATACAGACAGATCGATATCAATAAAGGATTACTATAGTTACCCATGTCACCGTTTTCTCTAGTGACGCGCTGACCCATTTTCTATCAAGCGTTTTAACACAGACTATAATAAAATTCTCTCTTCCTATGTAAACAAAATATTAATGGTGATATTAATTTAACCCTTTGAGACCCAGAGTGTAATAATTTCCATTGTAATTTGGGTACCATTAGACGATTTTAGTGACTATAAGCAATATTTTATAGCTATGACCTGTTTAGTATCCTTATCCACTAACTAATTTGGTATATTCAGTGACCTTTCGTAATTATATGGCTCGACAACAGAATTTTTTTATAGCAAGGGAAAGATCTGGGCGTGAAGGGGTTAAATATGGCATAGCTAGATATGACATAGATGATATTAACCAAGATATATAGACTTTTAAATATGATAGACTAGTACATATATGATATAGATAGATAGACATAAGAACATAAGAAATAAGGAAGCTACAAGAGGCCGAGTACAGATAGATAGATATATTAATTATGATATAAACTTACTTTTTTGATGCCACGGAAATCACCCACGGATATTCGACGTAGGGGGGAAGGGTGGTAATTCCCCTCCCTCCCCACCACCACTACTATATCCGTGGTGGGGGGTAAACTAGGGCAGCTTCTTGATAATGTAGTAGTAATAGTAGTAGTAGTGGTGGAGATAGGTGTAGTAGTAGTAGTAGTAGTGTGGTGGAGTTAGGAGTATTACAGGAAATTTTAGGTGTGCAAGAGGAGGAAAAGAGGAAGAGGAAGGAAGAGGAGGAGGAGAGGAAACTTTAGGTGGGGAAGAAGAGGAAGAAGAGAGGAAGAGGAAGGAAGAGGAGGGAGGAGAGGAAACTTTAGGAGAGGAAGAAGAAGAAGAGGAAGAGGAAGAGGAGGAAGGAGGAGGAAGATGAGGAGGAGAGAAAACTTTAAGAGGAGAGGAGAGGAAAGAAGGAAGAGGAGAGAAACTTTAGGAAGAAGAGAAAGGAAAGAAGAGAGGAGGAGGAGAGGAAACTTTAGGAGAGGAAGAAGAGGAAGAGGAAGAGGAGGAGGAGGAAGCCTGGACATTCCCCATCCATCTCCTCATTTTCAAATAATCCAACATCTTCGTGATAGTGACGCTGATGGTGACGATAGTGAACACGGACACACACTCAAGCACCATCATCATAGTCATCACCATATCACCATCACTTCACCATACACACAAAAACACCATAAATCACTCAATGTTTGGCACTGTACACTATATAAATGTTCACTATAATATGGTGACTTGATTTTTCTGTAGTTTTTTAATGGTGATGGTGATGATGGTGATGGTGATGGTGATGGTGTGGGTGGTGACACAATACTAAAGGAAATGAAGTCTGTTTTGATTTGGGTATAATGTTACTATGGAACGAGGAAGAGGAGGAGGAGGAGGAGGAGGGGAGGAGGAGGGGGAGGAGGAGGAGGAGGAGGAGGGGGGTTAGGCAGTTTGTGGGTGGGGAGGGAGAGAGGAGGAGGAGGAGGAGGGAGGAGGATAGGAGGAGGAGGAGGAGGAGGAGGAGGAGGAGGAGGAGGAGGAGGAGGAGGAGGAGCATGGTAGGAGGAGATGGAGGAGGAGGAGGAGGGGAGGGTGAGGAGGAGGGTTATGCGTTGGGTGGGGCCAAAACACACACACACACACACACACACACACACACTGGTCTAACTGGAAACTCTGGGATATCAAATCAATCAGGTTATTATTATTACTACCACACCCACCATCATCATCATCATCATTACCTCCCCTACTACTACTACTACTACTACTACTACTACTACTACTACTACTATTATTATTGCCGTTGCTGCTACTACTGATGTTGCTACTACGACTCCTACTATCACTAATATCAGTGCATCAGTAGTAGTAGTGTAGTAGTAGTAGTACTGTAAGAACTGGGGGGGGGGAGGGGGGGGGGCACTCAGTAGGGCGCATACCTCCGCCCGAATATTTCATCACTATATATATATATATATATGCACTCAGTAGAGCGCATACCTCCGGCGGAATATTTCATCAATTGGTTGCCATGGCAACAGTTTGTCAATAGATTTCATCCAAAATTAAATCAGTTCTTCCTTATACCAAATAGACTTGGTATACCGAGTTTGGTCCAAATCTATTCGTAACTTTTCGAGAAATCCTGTACACTAACAAACAGACAGACAGACAGACAGACAGACACAGACACACAGACAGACAGACAGACCGGGGTGAAAACATAACCCCTCCTTCGTTGGCGGAGGTAATAATAACAGGATCTGATAATACGAGAGAGAGAGAGAGAGAGAGAGAGAGAGAGAGAGAGAGAGAGAGAGAGAGAGAGAGAGAGAGAGAGAGAGAGAGAGAGAGAGAAAGAAGAGAGGGAGAGAGAGGAGGAGAGAGAGAGAGAGAAAGAGAGGAGGAGAGAAAGAGAGAGGAGGAGGAGGAGGGAGGAGGAGGAGGAGGAGGAGGAGAGGGGAGGAGGAGGAGGAGGAGGAGGGGAAGAGGAAAGAGAAGGAACACCTCCCGCCTCTTTAGCTTAGATGACGTAAAGGAGGAGGAGGAGGAGGAGGGGAGGGGAGGGGAGGAGGAGGAGGAGGAAGGAGGGAAGGAGAAGGAAGCAAGTACCTCTCCTTAGAAAGAGACGGTAGCAATAGAGGGGGGAGGAGGAGGAGGAGGAGGGAGGAGGAGGAGGAGGAGGGAGGAGGAGGAGGAGGAGGAGGGAAATCAAGGAGATCCAGAAAGCAGACAGTATTGGAAGAGAAGAGGAGCAAGAGGAGAGAGAGGAGGAGAGAGAGAGGAGGAGAGAGAGAGGAGAGAGAGAGGAGAGAGAGGAGGAGGAGGAGAGGGAGAGAGAGAGAGAGAGAGAGAGATAATCATATGACTTAGCTTGAGTAAACAGACCCAGAAAGACACACACACACACACACACACACAAAAAAAGATAGACAGACAGACAAACAGAGAGAAAGATAGACAGACAGACAGACATACATACAGACCCAAGACAGATAGACAGACAGACATACAGAGGAAGATAAGACAAATAGGCAGATATACAGACAGGCAGACAGATAGACAGAGGCAGACATACAGACCCAAGACAGATAGACAGACAGACATAGACACACACAAATAGATAGACAGAAGACAGACACAGACAGGCAGACATACAGACCCAAGACAGATAGACAGACAGACATAGACACACACAAATAGATAGACAGACAGACAGAGACAGGCAGACATACATACCCAAGACAGATAGACAGACAGACATAGACACACACAAATAGATAGACAGACAGACACAGACAGGCAGACATACAGACCCAAGACAGATAGACAGACAGACATAGACACACACAAATAGATAGACAGACAGACAGAGAGAGAAAGATAGACAAACAGGCAGACAGACATACATACCCAAGACAGATAGACAGACAGACATAGACAACACAAGAAGATAGACAGACAGACACGACAGGCATGACAACAGACCGCACATACAGAAGACAGACAGAATATGCAGCCGAATATAACCCATGACACAGGATCAGACAAAGAGGAGCAGACAGAGGAGGAGAGGAGGAGGATGACGGAAGGAGGAGGAAAGGAAGCGAAGATAGAGAGGAGGAGAGAAGGAGGAGGAGGAGGAGGAGGAGGAGAGGAGGAGAGAGGAGCAGAAGGAGGAGGAGAGGAGGAGCGGGAGCAGGAGCAGGACGAGGAGGAGAGCGGAGCAGGAGGACAGGAGCAGGAGGAGGAGGAGGAGGAGGAAGAGGAGGAAGAGGAGGAAGAGGAAGAGGAGGAGGAGGAGGAGGAGGAGGAGGAGGAGGAGGAGGAGGAGGAGAGGAGGAGGAGAGAAAATGGAAAGAAGATTGTTTACGAAAGAGAGCAACAATATTTAGAAGAGAAATAATAAAAGTAGATAATAAAATAATAAGATATAGATAGTAAATAATAATAGAATATAGGAGGAGGAGGGATTCTTTTTTTTACATAGGAATACAGACACCAGGCTAGCTATGGTATAACGAGGTATTGCTGAAATACATAACTACTAACTATAAACTACTTGTAAAGAGTGACATACATAGTAATAACAGACACCAGCTAGTATTGGTCTATAACGAGGGTTCATGCTGAATAATATTACTAAACTATCAAACTAATGTAAGAGGACGGGTTACATAGGAATAACAGACACCAGGCTAGCTATTGGTCTATAACGAGGGTGTCTGCTGAACTACATACTACTAACTATCAACTACATGTAAGAGGACAGTTACATAGGAATAACAGACACCAGGCTAGCTATTGGTCCATAACGAGGGTATCTGCTGAACTACATACTACTAACTATCAACTACATGTAAGAGAACAGTTACATAGGAAGAACAGACACCAGGCTAGCTATTGGTCCATAACGAGGGTATCTGCTGAACTACATACTACTAACTATCAACTACTTGTAAGAGGACAGTTACATAGGAATAACAGACACCAGGCTAGCTATTGGTCCATAACGAGGGTATCTGCTGAACTACATACTACTAACTATCAACTACTTGTAAGAGGACAGTTACATAGGAAGAACAGACACCAGGCTAGCTATTGGTCCATAACGAGGGTATCTGCTGAACTACATACTACTAACTATCAACTACATGTAAGAGGACAGTTACATAGGAATAACAGACACCAGGCTAGCTATTGGTCTATAACGAGGGTGTCTGCTGAACTACATACTACTAACTATCAACTACATGTAAGAGGACAGTTACATAGGAATAACAGACACCAGGCTAGCTATTGGTCTATAACGGGTGTCTGCTGAACTACATACTACTAACTATCAACTACATGTAAGAGGACAGTTACATAGAAAGAACAGACACCAGGCTAGCTATTGGTCCATAACGAGGGTATCTGCTGAACTACATACTACTAACTATCAACTACTTGTAAGAAAACAGTTGGAAATGCTCCTGAGAAAAAATGGTTACGCAAATTATATAAATAGAAACTGTGAAGGTTAGCAGAACGAGAACAAATACCTATTGCTTAATACATAAATAAACTCACTCTATAATAAATAAACTTACTCTATAATAAATAAACTTACTCTTATTTTCTCTTATTTATTATTCTCTTTATTTTCTCTTTAATTTCTCTATTTTATTACTCTTATTCCTCTTTGTCTATATAGTATCTCTACTAATTATACTTTATATCTCTTTATTTTCTTTTTATTTATTATTTGTTCTATTTTCTCTTTTTATTTATATTCTCTTAATTTTCTCTTAAAATTTATCTTATTTTCTCTTTTTTATTTATTATTCTCTGTTATTTCTCTTTAATTACTTATTATTCTCTTTAATTCTCTTATTTATTATTCTTTAATTTCTACTTATTATTAATACTTTATTTTTCTTTTTTATTTATTATTATCTTTATTTTCTCTTTAATTATCTTTATTTCTCTTTTTATTTATTATTCTCTTTATTTCTCTTTTTATTTATTATTCTCTTTATTTTCTCTTTTTATTTATTATTCTCTTTATTTCTCTTTTTATTTATTATTCTCTTTATTTTCTTTTTTATTTATTATTCTCTTTATTTTCTCTTTTTTATTTATTATTCTCTTTATTTTCTCTTTTTTATTTATTATTCTCTTTATTTTCTCTTTAATTTATCTTTATTATTCTCTTTATTTTCTCTTTTTTATTTATTATTCTCTTTATTTTCTCTTTAATTTATCTTTATTTTCTCTTTTTTATTTATTATTCTCTTTATTTTCTCTTTTTTATTTATTATTCTCTTTATTTTCTCTTTTTTATTTATTATTCTCTTTATTTTCTCTTTTTTATTTTTTATTCTCTTTATTTTCTCTTTTTATTTATTATTCTCTTTATTTTCTCTTTTTTATTTATTATTCTCTTTATTTTCTCTTTATTTATCTTTTATTATTCTCTTTATTTTCTCTTTTTTATTTATTATTCTCTTTATTTTCTCTTTAATTTATCTTTATTATTCTCTTTATTTTCTCTTTTTTATTTATTATTCTCTTTATTTTCTCTTTTATTTATCTTTATTTTCTCTTTTTTATTTATTATTCTCTTTATTTTCTCTTTTTTATTTATTATTCTCTTTA
>JACEEZ010007554.1:242500-245000 GCA_016584305.1 Chionoecetes opilio
AACGTGATATTTCATGTCTTGATTTTAACCTTCAAATAATATAACATCCGCATTTATACCGTTCTCCTTTATATAACGGCGTGATAAACTGTCTTTCTCTGTGTCTCAGTGTATCACGTTTCTGCTATCACACTATCTGTATTTTATAAGGTTCCAATTTTTCTGTCCAAAGTTTTCACTGTACTAAAAAAAATATAAAAAGTTCTGAATATTGCCTCGAAGTACCCCAAAAGTTCTATCAAAACACTACAAATCTTCACTAAGTTCTTTACAATAGGTTCTGATAAATAGTCAAAATTCTCATTCCACTAAAAAAAAAAAACATTCTCACTCCACTAAAAAAAACCATTCTCACTCCACTAAAAAAAAACCATTCTCACTCCACCAAAAAAAAAAACATTCTCACTCCACCAAAAAAAAAAACATTCTCACTCCACTAAAAAAAAACATTCTCACTCCACTAAAAAAAAACCATTCTCACTCCACTAAAAAAAAAAAACATTCTCACCCCACTAAAAAAAAAACATTCTCACTCCACTAAAAAAAAAACATTCTCACTCCACTAAAAAAAAACATTCTCACTCCACTAAAAAAAAAACATTCTCACTCCACTAAAAAAAAAACCATCTCACTCCACTGAAAAAAAAACATTCTCACTCCACTAAAAAAAAACATTCTCACTCCACTAAAAAAATAACTATTCTCACTCCACTAAAAAAAAAACCATTCTCACTCCACTAAAAAAAAACCATTCTCCCTCCACTAAAAAAAAAACATTCTCACTCCACTAAAAAAAAAACATTCTCACTCCACTAAAAAAAAACCATTCTCACTCCACTAAAAAAAAAAACCATTCTCACTCCACTAAAAAAAAACCATTCTCACTCCACTAAAAAAAAAACATTCTCACTCCACTAAAAAAAAAACCATTCTCACTCCACTAAAAAAAAAACATTCTCACTCCACTAAAACAAAAAACCATTCTCACTCCACTAAAAAAAAAACATTCTCACTCCACTAAAAAAAAAACATTCTCACTCCACTAAAAAAAACCATTCTCACTCCACTAAAAAAAACCATTCTCACTCCACTAAAAAAAAACATTCTCACTCCACTAAAAAAAAACATTCTCACTCCACTAAAAAAAAACCATTCTCACTCCACTAAAAAAACCATTCTCACTCCACTAAAAAAAACATTCTCACTCCACTAAAAAAAAACATTCTCACTCCACTAAAAAAAAACCATTCTCACTCCACTAAAAAAAAACATTCTCACTCCACTAAAAAAAAACATTCTCACTCCACTAAAAAAAACATTCTCACTCCACTAAAAAAAAAAACATTCTCACTCCACTAAAAAAAAAAACATTCTCACTCCACTAAAAAAAACATTCTCACTCCACTAAAAAAAAAACCATTCTCACTCCACTAAAAAAAAACCATTCTCACTCCACTAAAAAAAAAAAATCTCACTCCACTAAAAAAAAAACCATTCTCACTCCACTAAAAAAAAAAACATTCTCACTCCACTAAAAAAAAAACATTCTCACTCCACTAAAAAAAACCATTCTCACTCCACTAAAAAAAAAAACATTCTCACTCCACTAAAAAAAAAACCATTCTCACTCCACTAAAAAAAAACCATTCTCACTCCACTAAAAAAAAAAAACATTCTCACTCCACTAAAAAAAAAACCATTCTCACTCCACTAAAAAAAAACATTCTCACTCCACTAAAAAAAAACCATTCTCACTCCACTAAAAAAAAAACATTCTCACTCCACTAAAACAAAAAACCATTCTCACTCCACTAAAAAAAAAAACATTCTCACTCCACTAAAAAAAAAACATTCTCACTCCACTAAAAAAACCATTCTCACTCCACTAAAAAAAACCATTCTCACTCCACTAAAAAAAAAACATTCTCACTCCACTAAAAAAAAAACATTCTCACTCCACTAAAAAAAAACCATTCTCACTCCACTAAAAAAAACCATTCTCACTCCACTAAAAAAAAACATTCTCACTCCACAAAAAAAAAAAACATTCTCACTCCACTAAAAAAAAACCATTCTCACTCCACTAAAAAAAAACATTCTCACTCCACTAAAAAAAAACCATTCTCACTCCACTAAAAAAAACATTCTCACTCCACTAAAAAAAAAACATTCTCACTCCACTAAAAAAAAAACATTCTCACTCCACTAAAAAAAAACATTCTCACTCCACTAAAAAAAAAACCATTCTCACTCCACTAAAAAAAAACCATTCTCACTCCACTAAAAAAAAAAAAATCTCACTCCACTAAAAAAAAACCATTCTCACTCCACTAAAAAAAAAACATTCTCACTCCACTAAAAAAAAAACATTCTCACTCCACTAAAAAAAAAAACCATTCTCACTCCACTAAAAAAAAAAACATTCTCACTCCACTAAAAAAAAAACCATTCTCACTCCACTAAAAAAAAACCATTCTCACTCCACTAAAAAAAAAAACAT
>JACEEZ010007554.1:252500-265000 GCA_016584305.1 Chionoecetes opilio
GGTCTAATAGTGGGGAAATAGTGAAGCAATGCGTAGTACAATATGAGGGGGGGAGGGGAGGAGGAAGGGGGGAAAGTAGGGGAAGGAAGGGAGGGGAGTGAAGTCATGATTAATCTAGCAATGCCTGTCATATTGTTATGTCTTGTAGTAAGTTTTGTCTAATTTGTGGTTTTTAAGGACTATCTGGAAGTATCATGTCATTGTGAATTGGCTGAAATAGGGACTTCTAATCATTGTAACTGAAAACTGACTCCAGATTCGTGTTTAGCATGCCCAATAACTGCTAGGAACTAATTTTCAAGCAAATCTATTTTTCAAAATTTTTGGCAAATTTTGCAAGGTGTATGCCTTGATTTTTTTTCAAAATCACGTTTTTTTCCATAACTAAAAAACTAAGGCAGATAAATGCAAGAGGTAAAAAAGTAAGTATGAAGTAGATCAAGGGCTATCATTTGGCGTAAAGCAAAAAATAAATAATTTGTAAATGACCGAGAAAATAGCATATTCGTACATTTATACAAAATATCAATTTTCTCGACAACCATGAGGTGTTTTGACAAGCCGATTACTGCGTCATGCAGAACACCTCAAGATGAACCTTTGTTACTTCAATAAGTTTTCTTCTATGACTCATAGTTTTGTGGCAAAATAACAAAAACATGATTTTCGACAATTTCGGAAAATTTTTGTACCCCTTGCAAAATGTGCAATATATTTTGAAAAATAGATTTGCTTGAAAATGAGTTCCTAGCAGTTATCGGGCATGCTGAACACGAATCTGTAGTCAGTTTTCAGTTACAATGATTAGAAGTCCCTATTTCAGCCAATTCACAATGACATGATACTTCCAGATAGTCCTTAAAAACCACAAATTAGACAAAACTTACTACAAGACATAACAATATGACAGGCATTGCTAGATTAATCATGACTTCAATACAACGATCAGTAGTAGTATTTTCAGTATTAGTATTAGTATTAGTATTATTAATCCCTATTTGAGCCACCACTTTGACTTTTGATTGTCAAAGTACTTATAAAAACCTAGGAATGCTTCTATGGTTTTCGCGCTTTAGTTATTATGGTTATTAGTTTCTATAAATAAATTAATCAAATATAGAGCTGGCTACATCATTATATCCTTGAATATCTACATTATTATTATTATTATTATTATTATTATTATTATTTCTATCTTATCATTATTATATTTTCGATGATACTGATAACGATAATTACTCTATTACTAAATCATTTACTTGAACTAGCTAACTCATTTCAATCACACTTAACTCCTTCACGCCCAGATCTTTCCTTGGCTATAAATCGTCTGTTAGTAGATAAACTACGAAGTAGATATATAAAGTAGTAGTAGTACAGATATAACGGTCACGCCAGATATTGCTTAGTATAAAAATAGTCTGTTGTCAGCCATAAAACTACGAAGTCACTGAATATACCACATGAGTTAGTGGACAAGGATACTAAACAGGTCATAGCTATAAAATATTGCTTATAGTCACTACAAATCACCTGTTGTTAGCCATAAAATTACGAAAAGTCACTGAATATACCAAATTAGTTAGTGGACAAGGATACTAAACAGGTCATAGCTATAAAACATTGCTTATAGTCACTAAAAAAACCTGTGTACATAAATGGTCACTGAAATTACAAATGGAAGTTACGTGCGGTCTCAAGGGTTACTATAAAACATGTATAGTACTCAGTTAAGTACCTTTATGTGAATAGCCTGGGTTAGGTGATAGCATACAGTAGTAGCAGTATTGGCCGGGTAAGACAATGTTTGGTAAGTATAGAGATAACAGAGATAAAGTTATATTGAAAGTACTAACGACATTTTCACACGAAGATTAACAGATTCTAACATGTTACTAGAAGGGTTTTTACTACTAAGTTGATTATATTGTTAATAATTAGCTTTATTTTATATCAGGTTAGTTATATTATAAGGAAAAATATGGTAAAAAAATAATGGGTGAAGGGATAAAAGTAATGGGTAAATAAAGGGTAATATATAATAGGTAAATAAAGGGTAAAATATAATAGGTAAATAAAGGGTAAATATAATAGGTAAATAAAGGGCAAAATATAATAGGTAAAAAAAAAAAAAGTCACCCACCACAGGCTCAAGGGCTAATGCCACGGAGATGAGCACCGAGGCCATGTATGTTCCCATCTTTACCTTGACCACAGGTAAGGTTACTATAGGAAGGAAGGAAGGAAGGAAGGAAGGAAGGAAGGAAGGAAGGAAGGAAGGAAGGAAGGAAGGAAGGAAGGGAAGGAAGGAAGGAAGGAAGGAAGGAAGGAAGGAAGGAAGGAAGGAAGGAAGGAAGGAAGGAAGGAAGGAGGGAAGGAAGAAGGGAAGGAAGGAAGGAAGGAAGGAAGGAAGGAAGGAAGGAAGGAAGGAAGGAAGGAAGGTAGTAGCGACCGCGCAGTTCTCGTCCATTATAACCAGGAAGGGAAGGTATCGGAGGTTACAGGGAGTTTCGTACACAAGTTGTTTCGTACCCAGGTTTTGTTAGTTGTTTCGTACACTGATTTTGAGTTGTTTCGTACATATCTGGTGTCGTTTCGTAACTCTAGTCATCAAGTTCAACTCTGAGCTGAGTGTACGAAACGACTATGGTTTCATATAGACTACGAAACAACTTTTTGGTGTACGAATCTACTGGTGTACGAAACAACTTGTGTACGAACTGACTGCACCCCGGTATCGGATAGATCAGGAGTACCATAGCCTTCCTCTCTTCCAAGTCAGTTCGTACACAAGTTGTTTCGTACACCAAAAAGTTGTTTCGTAGTCTATATGAAACCATAGTCGTTTCGTACAATCAGCTCAGAGATGAACTTGATTAATAGTTACGAAACGACACCAGGTATGTACGAAAAAACTCAAAATCAGTGTACGAAACAACTAACAAAACCTAAGTACGAAACAACTTGTGTACGAAACTCCCTGTAACCGAGACATACCCCTCCTCTCTCCCCCTCCCCCTCCTATAAACCCAATACAATAGCTACCCACTACACTAAATTCGCCAAGACAACTTTTTTTTCGACGTAGACAGTGGCGTTATTACAGGTGGCGACTTTAGTGTTATCTACGGTACCCACTCTTACCTTGCTAGTCTTGAAGGAGCGGAGAGTGTCACGCCTTCTTATTGTCTTCTTGAACTCCCCGAGGCTCCTTAGGTACTCGAAATTGTCGGGTGTTTTAGGGGCGTCTCCCACCTGCGACCGTCGAGTGGGCGCCATGCCGTGTTTTTGAAAGAGAAAAGAGCGCAATCTTGATCTCCAGAACACCTCGAGACCACTGCGATGGCGCCTGAAAATAGGGTATTGCATTATTTATTACTTTATTTCGTCTTTATACTTTAATTTGAGGTGATTTTTAGGCTTTATAATTAATAGGAGGTTAAATATACTCTATACTTCACTGCGATGGCGCCTGAAAATAGGGTATTGCATTATTTATTAGTTTATTTCGTCTTTATACTTTAATTTGAGGTGATTTTTAGGCTTTATAATTGCTTTTTAATTGTTTTTGAAAGAGAAAAGAGAGCAATCTTGATCTCCAGAACACCTCGAGACCACTGCGATGGCGCCTGAAAAATAGGGTATTGCATTATTTATTAGTTTATTTCGTCTTTATACTTGAATTTGAGGTGATTTTTAGGCTTTATAATTAATAGGAGGTTAAATATACTCTGTACTTCACTGCGATGGCGCCTGAAAATAGGGTATTACATTATTTATTTGTTTATTTCGTCTTTATACTTTAATTTGAGGTGATTTTTTTTAGGCTTTATAATTGCTTTTTAATTGTTTTTGAAAGAGAAAAGAGCGCAATCTTGATCTCCAGAACACCTCGAGACCACTGCGATGTCGCCTGAAAATAGGGTATTGCATTATTTATTAGTCTATTTCGTCTTTATACCTTAATTTGAGGTGATTTTTAGGCTTTATAATTAATAGGAGGTTAAATATACTCTGTACCTCATTGCGATGGCGTCTGTAATAAGGTATTTCATTTTATTTATTATTTATATTTGTCTATTTCGGCTTTATACTTTAATTTGAGGTGATTTTTAGCTTTATAATTAATCTAAAACTACACTTATTCTATTCAATATCGCCATTCAAAGCAGATATATATAGATAGTACAGAAAATATACAGAAAATATTGTTATAGCGCCTTGTATATATGAAAAAAACCTATATATCTATTCAAACATCATATATAATACCTAAATACACCTTAAATACATGAATAAACACCCAAAAACACCTATTTAACACACCTATACGAAGGGATACGGGCGTTTACATTGACAGAAACAATTTATACACCCTTCACAGTAAGAAAATCAAGTCTATATAAATAACACAGACTTAAAACACGTCACAAACATGAATCGCGGGAATAATAAAGAAAATAAATAAATAAAACCTATCGAGGAAAGCCAAGGAAGCGAAGGGCGTTGTATCCGTGGCTCCAGGGAAGGCCTCAAAGTTATCTATTATCCCTTATTTCTCCCCTCCACACCTGTAAGTTACCTATATAAACCTATGTATACATGTGACACCCTATAATAAGGCTGTAGTGTTACCCTGGGTCCTGAAATATGGCGGGAAGACCCTGAAATAAGGTGAAATAAGGGTTTGTTGACATGTTTGTTTCGTGACGTGGACGAAATCAAAACGTGAATTAGACGTGTTTAGGCGTTTTAAAGACATTGATGGGTGTTTAATGCAAGGATAAGGACATTTGTGAGACATAGTAATGGTTAACTATGTGTGGAAGCCATTTAATTAGCTTAGACATTAGTATTTGATGTGTTTAGCGTTAGCCATAGGGATATCAAGACATTTTTTAGACATTTTGGGCTATTTATATATTTACATTTGTGGTAATTATCCCCCAAAGCCGTTCTTCCTCCCGTATATAACACTATAGTCGCCAGTCACTTGCCACTGCACTAATGTCGCCAGGTACAATATATTACGAATTTTAGCATCACTACAGCCTTGTATGTGCCACTGAAGACATGTAGTGTGATGTACATAATATAAACTACTGTGTATCATCTTCAGTGGCACATACAAGGCTGTAGTGATGCTATAATTCGTAATATATTGTTAAGGCCGACATTAGTGCAGTGGCGAGTGACTGGCGACTATAGTGTTATCTACGGTAGAATTGGGTATAAAATAAGATACATTAAATATAGTGCTATGATGAATTAATAGTTTTAGTGATATTAACTATTACCACAATTACCACAATTACCACAATTAATCTGAATGATAGTCAAATAGGGTTTTGGGGGAAATATTTAGAATTAATATGAAGGGAATTCGGTATTATTCTAGTGTTTGCCCATACTCCCCCTCTCCCACAATACGAAAAGGAGGACTTAAAACATTTTCTGCTATGGTGACCAGCCTACAGTAATGAAAGAAAGAAAACTGTGAGGCTACAACAACCTTACCTAGAGGAGGAAGAGGCTACAACAACCTTACCTAGAGGAGGAAGAGGCTACAACACCTTACCTAGAGAGGAAGAGGCTACAACAACCTTACCTAGAGGAGGAAGAGGCTACAACAAACCTTACCTAGAGGAGGAAGAGGCTACAACAACCTTACCTAGAGGAGGAAGAGGCTACAACAACCTTACCTAGAGGAGGAAGAGGCTACAACAACCTTACCTAGAGGAGGAAGAGGCTACAACAACCTTACCTAGAGGAGGAAGAGGCTACAACAACCTTACCTATGAGGAGGAAGAGGCTACAACAACCTTACCTAGAGGAGGAAGAGGCTACAACAACCTTACCTAGAGGAGGAAGAGGCTACAACAACCTTACCTAGAGGAGGAAGAGGCTATAGTGGGGGAGTATTTGTTCGGAGAGGGGAATGTGGAAGAAGCAAAAAGAACAATCAACAGTTTTTGGATGACCAGAGAAAATAAGAAGAAAGAAAAAGAAAGAAACTAATAAGATAGAATAAGAGAAGACAACTAATTAAAGACCCAGACAGCAAGAAGAAACACGTCAGGGAGTGCCGGTGAAAAAAGGCCTGACTCCCGACCCACAACTGAACTGAACTGAACTTAAACAAGCTGGAGGACCTGGGGGAATGCGGGATATTTGGCTGGGGTACAAAATATGCGTCGCAACCACACAGTTTTTGAGTTAGGGGTGTTGTAAAAATTCCCGAGAACTAGGGAATATTCATTGGATTTCTTCTGAGTCCAGAGACGTGTGACCCTGACGATCCCCACAGAATGATGACCCAAGTGTCGAGAACCCCCCCAACCCCTGCTAGGAGGTTTAAGTTAGATTTGGTTAGGTTAGGGTAGGTTAGATTTGGTTAGGTTAGGGTAGGTTATATTTGGTTAGGTTAGGGTAGGTTACATTTGGTTAGGTTAGGATAGGTTAGGGTAGGTTATATTTGGTTAGGATAGATTTGGTTAGGATAGGTTAGGTTACATTTGGTGAGGTTAGGGTAGGTTAGATTTGGTTAGGTTAGGGTAGGTTATATTTGGTTAGGTTAGGTTAGGTTAGATTTGGTTAGGTTAGGTTAGGTTAGATTTGGTTAGGTTAGGGTAGGTTATATTTGGTTAGGTTAGGATAGGTTAGGGTAGGTTATATTTGGTTAGGATAGATTTGGTTAGGTTAGGGTAGGTTAGATTTGGTTAGGTTAGGGTAGGTTATATTTGGTTAGGTTAGATTTGGTTAGGTTAGGGAAGGTTAGATTTGGTTAGGTTAGGGTAGGTTAGATTTGGTTAGGTTAGGTTAGGTTATATTTGGTTAGGTTAGGGTAGGTTAGATTTGGTTAGGTTAGGGTAGGTTATATTTGGTTAGGTTAGGGTAGGTTACATTTGGTTAGGTTAGGATAGGTTAGGGTAGGTTATATTTGGTTAGGATAGATTTGGTTAGGATAGGTTAGGTTACATTTGGTTAGGTTAGGGTAGGTTAGATTTGGTTAGGTTAGGGTAGGTTAGATTTGGTTAGGTTAGGGTAGGTTAGATTTGGTTAGGTTAGGGTAGGTTACATTTGGTTAGGTTAGGGTAGGTTAGATTTGGTTAGGTTAGGGTAGGTTAGATTTGGTTAGGATAGGTTAAATTTGGTTAGGTTAGGTTATCGGTGGGTCAAGCCCCCCGCTAGGTTAGGTTAGGTTAATTTTGGTTAGGCAAATTTCTCTAGATATAAGGAAATTACCCTAGATGTAGGGAATTTTACCTCCCTACACAACTCTTAGATTACGTGTTTCCGACGCATCATTTGTTCCCCACCCGAAAACCCACTCCCAATCCCCACTTCCCCCAAAAAATCCCCACTTCCCCCAAAAAAATCCCCACTTCCCCAAAAAATCCCCACTTCCCCCAAAAATCCCCACTTCCCCCAAAAATCCCCACTTCCCCCAAAAATCCCCACTTCCCCAAAAAATCCCCACTTCCCCCAAAAATCCCCACTTCCCCCAAAAATCCCCACTTCCCCCGCCTTCCCCACTTCCCCCACACCTGTTAGGGGGGTGTGGGGGAGTATGGGCAAACACTAGAAATTTACCGGGAATTCTGACCTTGCTATTAGCCAACAACTACCTAGAACTCCCACACGTCTTGATTCACCCCACACACTGCTCTCTCCCTGCCCCACAGATGGTGAGGGCACCGCGGGAGTGTGTGTGTTGGCCTGAGAGATGAACGCACCCCAGGGCCTCCAGGTGAGTGCGTGTGTGGGGACTAATCCAAGGTAAGGTAACAGTCACCGCCATGGGGGTCACATTAGCTCCATACCTTCTTCTTCTTCTTGTGACCCTTGACGCTTAGTATCGCTTCCTAGGTCCTCTAACACTTCGTCTCCTTTCCTTAACAAAACAACCACCCAGGAAAATTTTATCACTTTTTTTATCACCTTCAAAATGTATTATTTGATTATTTTCTTCAGCCATTGTATCATTGTAGTATAATGCTATGATAATGAGACACAATGAGTGGTGCGGGGAATCCACGGTGGCACTTTGAGATAGCAAATTGCCCCGGGGCTGTTCTGTAACCAAAAGTTGAATGTGCATGTTACTTTTGTTTATAAAAAGCCAAAGTGATATTAACCAAAGTTTAATATGCATTATGATTAATTATAATTATCAAACAAAAAATATAATTCTCTTGTTTCACCGCCGAAGTAATTATTACTACAACAACAATGCCATTGCTGCGATTGCCTTGCCATTGGGAAGTCAAGGAGCAGGGATCACTATGAACAATAGGCCCAACAGTAGATGCAGCACAATCAGGCAATATTTTGTTGGCAAAATCCCTGTTGTATTCTTGCATGAAAGTAAAACTCCAAGTTGACGTGCAGGGATTTTATGTATAGTCTATTTTTTTTAACAAGGCCAAAATTCTGCCCCCTTGCTGCTTACTGACTGATATTTGATGTGAGGAGAAGGGAATACTACAGTTCTTCTTATTTACAGTTGTATTTTATCATAGTTAACCATATTATCAGGTAAACACAGACATCATTTTAAGTATGAAACCTTAAGATAGAACAGAATATTCACCTTGTTAAAAAAAATAGACTATAGTGCAGTGAGACAGTACAGCAGAGTGCACGCAGATAACACAACACTGCGTTAATATTAGTGAGGGAATCAACGTCTCACTAGAATACCCGTGGCCAGTAAATCCAAGTCTGTACAGTAAGTGTATATCCCGAGTGTGCCCAGATAACTGCCTGTGCTGGGCCTGTAACCCTATATTTATACATAGTGAATGAACTACCCCAAGTCTCGAACGTAGCCCGGCTGGAACACTGAATGAAAAAAACTGTTTACCGAAACAAGTCCTAGTTAAATGTAACTACCTATCATAGTTAGTAATTAGAATACCATAACAGTACGGTAGCCGACTCATCACAGACAGAATGATGACCTTTCATATGCAGCTAGGAGGTTATTACTGGAGGTCAAATTAATATTCATTTGGTGTGTCTTAGGGGGGGGGGGGGGTTAAAGCTTGCAGGACGTAAAGACCGCCCATCCGATCCCCCAGCCAATAGGAAGCGTGCATGGGACAGGGACAGTCTGGATGTGTTTTCGCGAGCATCAGAGCAGCCTGGGCCAGCCTAGACCGCCCTGGCAAACGTCGTGAAAACGCGCTTACAGACCCAGGCTATTGGTGTGACAACCTCCCGTCACAGAAATAAGCAATGTGTAAATTCAGCTGTATTTCATGTTACAGGTTGAAGTTCCCAAACTCGGCAACCTCGGGACCAGCGCCGAGCCGAGTAATGGAATTTTCCAACTTTTAGAACGTGGATATATTAAGGGGAAAAAAGCATGAAAATCACATGAAAAAAATCAAACTTCTTCAAAAGGTCAATTTTCTCAGAAATAGTTAACACATTGTTCTTCCTTTTCTTTTCCCTTGCCCCAGTAGGTGTTCCTGGACGTTTGGGAGCCATAATACCCATAACAGACCTGTAGAAGTACACAAAATAACAGTGTACACAACTCTACAGTCACAACACCACTGAACAATAACAACAAACAAATCGGCGGGAGAAACCCAGCGGCCTAGTGTGGTGGCACCCAGCGGCCGACCCGGCAACTACGCCCAGGGTTTTGGGTGTTCTGCCGGGTTTTGGAAAATCCCGAACCATAGCCGAGTTTTGGGTGTTGCCGAGTCTTGGGATGCCCAGTTTGGGAACTTCAACCTGTATAGGCATTTTTTATTCACTTATTCAATCATATTTAGTTATAAATTTGCTAAGTAATATCCCGTAGTAGTTAGATTTCATGTGCTAGGTAACTAGAACATCAAATAAATAAATTTTAAAAATTATTTAAATAAAATAAATCAGATCTTTTAAATTTGAAATAAAAAATCTCAAAAATCAACAACCCTGACCACACACCACGCCACACACCCCACACCACGCCACACACCACGCCACACCCCACACCACGCCACACGCCACACACCACGCCACACACCACGCCACACGCCACAAAAATAACGTCACACCCTCTACGCCAGGCGGGCAGCTGCGTGACCTGCGGTGTGAGTACCCGGGCGTTGCGCAGCGAGGTGGAGGTGCTACGGCATCGACTGCTGGACCGTGACGTGGCCATCGTGCAGCTGGAGACGGCCATGGCCCAGGAGCGGCCCGGCGACCACTACCCGCTGGGACAGATGGCCATGTTGAGGGCCCAATGCGACCACTGGCAGGATAAATATGACAGGTGTGTGTGGTGTGTGTGTGTGTGTGTGTGTGTGTGTGTGTGTGTGTGTGTGATCAGTATGTGTGTAAGATAACTTCTACTACTAATCCTACTACTCTGCCCTGATATCTCTCTCTCTCTCTCTCTCTCTCTCTCTCTCCTCTCCTTTCTCTCTCTCTCTCTCTCTCTCTCTCTCTCTCTCTCTCTCTCTCTCTCTCTCTCTCTCTCTCTCCTCTCTCTCTCTCTCTGTGTGTGTGGGTGAGAGAGAGAGAGAAAGAGAATTTGTGTCTCTTCTTTTTTACTGTATGTGATTAGTGTGTGTGGGTGTGTGTGGGTGGGAGGTGTATGGGTGTGTGTGTGGGTGGGGAGGGTGGTGTGTTGTGGGTGTGTGGGTGGGGAGGGTGTGTGTGTGGGGGGGAGGGTGGGTGTGGGTGTGTGTGAGAAAAAAATAGTGTCTTTCTAATATTTTTTTTTTTTTTTCTGTGATGTGATGAGAGAAAATTGGTGTCTTTCTCTTTTTTTTGTGGTGTGTGTGTGTGTGTGTGTGTGTGTGTGTGTGTGTGTGTGTGTGTGTGTGTGTGTGTGTGGTTTTCTCTTTTTTTCCTTATATAGCTTTTTATGCTTCAGAGAGAGAGAGAGAGAGAGAGAGAGAGAGAGAGAGAGAGAGAGAGAGTTCTTTCTGCACACTTATGATAGGGGAATAAGTGATACCTTTCTCACTACCAAGGTTTAGTCACCACTATAGCAAACTAACCCTATATTTATCACTTTATCTTTCTCATTTATCTTTAAACTATACACACATATCTATAACAGGTGCACTTAGAAACACATCATTGTTATTATTGTTATTATTATTATTATTATTATTATTGGTGTAAAGTTCTAACCTGTATTCTTTCTTCAACATTCATCTTATGTTATGAATGAGAACTATTTATACATTGCCAGTACAGTGATAGAGTATATTTATATCAGTTATTCATCTCAGCTACCTTGATATTTCACTTCAAGAATACTAAGCATGTTTTCATTGTCTTTTGAAGTAGGATTTGGAATGAAGGCAGTAGGATTTGGAATGAAGGCAGTAGGATTTGGAATGAAGGCAGTAGGATTTGGAATGAAGGCAGTAGGATTTGGAATGAAGGCAGTAGGATTTGGAATGAAGGCAGTAGGATTTGGAATGAAGGCAGTAGGATTTGGAATGAAGGCAGTAGGATTTGGAATGAAGGCAGTAGGATTTGGAATGAAGGCAGTAGGATTTGGAATGAAGGCAGTAGGATTTGGAATGAAGGAGTAGGATTTGGAATGAAGGCAGTAGGATTTGGAATGAAGGCAGTAGGATTTGGAATGAAGGCAGTAGGATTTGGAATGAAGGCAGTAGGATTTGGAATGAAGGCAGTAGGATTTGGAATGAAGGCAGTAGGATTTGGAATGAAGGCAGTAGGATTTGGAATGAAGGCAGTAGGATTTGGAATGAAGGCAGTAGGATTTGGAATGAAGGCAGTAGGATTTGGAATGAAGGAAGTAGGCGGTGGAATGAAGGCAGTAGGATTTGGAATGAAGGAAGTAGGCGGTGGAATGAAGGCAATAGGCGTTGGAGATTGATTGAAAGGCCAACAAAGTGAGGCGCTGCTTGATAGGCTGGGGGTCTGGGGTAGGCCTAGGACCCTTAAGTCCACGCCTTGGAAGGGTTTATAATATGCATGGTGGCTGTGTTTCAGGGTCATAGTCACTCCTTGCAGACAATATTGAGGGGACGTTTGCCCAGTGATTTCTTTCATATAAGAAACTTTTTTTGGGGGTAAAGTATGCGGCGGCAGTGTGAGTGTGGCGGTAATTGTGCCGTCCTCCGCCCTGTTTTGGAGACACTGATACAATGCCTTGGAGATAAGTACTAAATATTACACACATGATATATTTACCCTGGATTGTATTTGTTTAAGATGAATAGATTGAGAGACGTGGATTATTGTGATTGTTTATGTTGTATGTCCCACCTATCATTGCCTTCTAGGAGTGTGGTGAGATGGTGTAGTGACTAGATGTGACCCTAGTCATGGCTGTACAGTACAGTGCACTTAGCTGCCTGCAGAAACAAGGCACACACACACACACACACACACACACACACACACACACACACACAGCCCAGAACACCCACACACACACCCACAGCAGTAATGTAGTGGTTGCCTGTACAGCCCATAGTCAGGGGGCCAGGGGGCCAGGGGCACGGCCAGGC
>JACEEZ010007554.1:270000-280000 GCA_016584305.1 Chionoecetes opilio
CCTCAACCTGGCCATCCAGCTGCTGCAGTGCAAAACCCAAAAAATAGCTGCCCCAACTGGAATCGGAAGGGGGCTTTTGGTTTTACCGGCACTATTGTCTTGTACCCCGGCATCTATGTGCTTGTACCCGGTCTATTTGCTTTTACCCGGCATTATTGTGCTTGTACCCACTCTATTTTGCTTTTACCGGGATCTATTGTGCTTGTACCCGGCATCTATTGTGCTTTTACCCAGGATCTTTGTGCTTTACCCAAATCTATTGTGCTTGTATGCATTATTTTGCTTGTACCCCGGGACTATTTTGCTTTTACCCGGGATCTATTGTGCTTTACCCAGGATCTATTGTCTTGTACCCCGGCATCTATTGTGCTTGTACCCGGGATCTATTGTGCTGTACCCGGCATCTATTTCGGGGTTGTACCCAGGTCATTGTGTTGTACCCGGCACTATGGCTTTACCCCGGCATCTATTTTGCTTGTACCCCGGGATCTATTTTGTTGTACCGGATCTATTTGGGTTGTACCGGGATCTTTTTGCTTTTACCCCGGGATCTTTGTGCTTGTCCAGGGATTATGGCTTTACCGGATCTATTGTGTTTTTACCCAGGCATCTATTGTGCTTGTACCGGCCTTTTTGTGCTTGTACCAGGATCTATGGGCTTTTACCGGGATTTGTGTTGTACCCCGGCATCTTTGTCTTGTACCGGCATCTATTGGCTTTTTACCAGGCATCATTGTGCTTTTTACCGGGATTATTTTGCTTTACCAGGCATCTATTTTGCTTTTACCGGCACTATTGTGTTGTACCAGGCATCTATTGTGCTTGTACTCGGCATCTATTGTGCTTGTATCCAGGCATCTATAGTGCTTGTACTCGGCATCTATTGTGCTTGTACCCAGGCATCTATTGTGCTTGTACTCGGCATCTATTGTGCTTGTACCCAGGCATCTATTGTGCTTGTACTCGGCATCTATTGTGCTTGTACTCGGCATCAATAGTGTCATTGTTCTGTCCCTGCTACCTTGTCCTCCCACCCACCCACCACCACCCTCCTGATAACCCTCTCCCCCCCCCCACAGCTGCCCGAGGACCTGCAGCGCAAGGCAAAGTCCCGCCTGGCCCGGGAACCTCGCGACCCTCCCCGGCCCGAGGTCAAGGTCATCAAGGTGCCCATCCCCACCTTCCCCCCCACCGCCATGGTCTACTCCGTCAATAAATATGCAGGTCAGCGCACGGGGGCTAGTTAAGGGAAGGGAGGATAGGGGGCTAGTTAAGGATAGGTGAGGATAGGGGGCTAGTTAAGGGAAGGGAGGATAGGGGCTAGTTAAGGGAAGGGAGGATAGGGGGCTAGTTAAGGATAGGTGAGGATAGGGGCTAGTTAAGGGAAGGGAGGATAGGGGGCTAGTTAAGGATAGGTGAGGATAGGGGGCTAGTTAAGGAATGGATAGGTGAGGTTTGGGGGCTAGTTAAGGAATGGATAGGTGAGGTTTAGGGGCTAGTTAAGGAATGGATAGGTGAGGTTTAGGGGCTAGTTAAGGAATGGATAGGTGGGTTTGGGGCTACTTAAGGGAAGGATAGGTGAGGTTTGGGGGCTAGTTAAGGAATGGATAGGTGAGGTTTGGGGGCTAGTTAAGGGAAGGATAGGTGAGGTTTGGGGCTAGTTAAGGGAAGGATAGGTGAGGTTTGGGGGCTAGTTAAGGAATGGATAGGTGAGGTTTGGGGGCTAGTTAAGGGAAGGATAGGTGAGGTTTGGGGGCTAGTTAAGGAATGGATAGGTGAGGTTTGGGGGCTAGTTAAGGAATGGATAGGTGAGGTTTGGGGGCTAGTTAAGGGAAGGATAGGTGAGGTTTGGGGGCTAGTTAAGGAATGGATAGGTGAGGTTTGGGAGTTGATTAAGGGAAGGATAGGTGAGGTTTGGGGGTTGATTAAGGGAAGGATAGGTGAGGTTTGGGAGTTGATTAAGGGAAGGATAGGTGAGGTTTGGGGGTTGATTAAGGGAAGGATAGGTGAGGTTTGGGAGTTCATTAAGGGAAGGATAGGTGAGGTTTGGGGGCTAGTTAACCCATGGGCTGCGGGGGGACTCTTAAGAGGTTTCTGTGGTGGGCTGCGGGTGGCCTCTTAAGAGCGGGGTTTTTAAAGGCATACGAAAACCGCGGGCTTTAACCCAGGCGGCTACAAATTGGTGTGTGTGTAGTACAACATGGCAACTCCAGATATACGAGCGCATGCGAGATATACGAGATATTACGCTCTAACCCATAGCGTATACGGCGGATATTCGCCCGGGAAATCTAGCCGCGCGACACCAATGTAGCCGTACGATGCAGTTCGCGCCACATTTTTCAACTACGCCCCCCCCCCCCCCCCGACATATTTTGGGGGTCAAATATATATGGCCGGGGGCGCTACAACATTCCCTACACGCTGATGTAGTTTTTATCAATTTTTGCAAGGGTCGTCAAAATGACCCTACCCTTTGCCCAGGGCTTAGGTGTATAAAGCATGCCCTTAGCTGGTTAAGGGTTCAGGGAAGGATAGGTGGGGTTTGGGGGCTAGTTAAGGAATGGATAGGGAAGGATAGGGAAAAGGAAGGAAGGAAGGGAGGAAGTACGGGGAGGAAAATATCGGAGAAGATGTTTAATTGAATTATTAGGATTTTTTGTCTTTTTCAGATTTTTCAACATTTTAGGGACTATACAAAAAATATTCTAGGACACAAAAAAACACAAAAAGAGTCTTATTCTCAAAAAAAAAAAAGAGAAAAAACTTAAATAAAAATCTAGACCTAGACACAGGTCTCTTCAATCACTTCTTGCCTCACCCCAAGCACTGTCATCCACCCCTCACCCACTCACCCACCACCTTCACCCACTCACCCACCACCTTCACCCACTCACCCACCACCTTCACCCACTCACTCATCCACCTGAAACAGATTCTTGCCTCACCCTAAACATTCATCCACCTCCCTCACCCACCCACTCACTCATCCACCTTCACCCACTCACTCCCTCACCCACTCATCCCACTCATCCACTCGTTCATCCACCTCCTCACCAAGGCTGGCACCAAACCGTTAATCCGTTAATCGTTAGTTAACGAAGTTAACATTTTCGTTAACGATTTAACTTTTAAGTCAACTTTGGAAATCATTATCGGACTAATTAACTTCCGTTACATTTAACTTCCGTTAACTCAAGTCCGCTAGTTAATTTTTACTTTTAGTTTAATACTAAT
Organism: Chionoecetes opilio; assembly: GCA_016584305.1. Taxonomy (NCBI): domain Eukaryota; kingdom Metazoa; phylum Arthropoda; class Malacostraca; order Decapoda; family Majidae; genus Chionoecetes; species Chionoecetes opilio. Next base: position 273,238 of record JACEEZ010007554.1, read on the forward strand.
ACTGTGTTTCATTTAAATTTTTTGTTCAGCCTTTTCTGGGTGTGGCATCCTTTACAAACCTACAACAGCCAAAACTATGAAATCTGCTTTTTTTAGGTTTTGTTAAAAGTTAAAACTATAAAATCTGCCTTTTTTAACTCTAAAGAAAAAAAACTATAGTTTTTGGGTTCTAAAGCCCTTAAAAAACCCCATCAACGCTGATTTTATAGTTTTGGCACTTTACAAAGGTGGTTTTAGGTGGTTTTAGAATAAAAAATTTTTTTTTCTAGAATAAAAATTAACGTAACGGTTTATCGATAACTTCCGTTACATTTTTAAAAAATTAACTGATTAACGGTTATCAAAGTTAATTTTTTGGATAACGGATTAACGGTTAATGAAGTTAACTTTTTGATTACGGCGCCCACCACTGCTCCTCACCCACTCATCCACTTCACCCACCCACAGAGCAAAGCAGCAAGGAGGAACCCGTGGACGCAGTCTCCGCGGCGATCATGGCAGCCGTGTTAGAGGAACGCCAGAGGGAGCGCGCCCGCCAACACTGCTCAACCTGTACCTGCGGCTCTATACAGGCCCCCCCGCCCCCCCCTGGCCTAGACGACGACCCTAACGGCAACAGGGACCTAAACCATGGCCCTTACCCTAGGGACCTAACAGGGGAAGGGGGGGGGGGGTGTAAGGGCTTCAGGGTGAGTGTGGTGGATGTCGGAACGCAAGTCTTTCCGTCGTACATAGGCGAGACGGGGAAGGTCCAGTCGACGTGTATATACTGCCACCACTCGTCAAAGCCCCCGACCTCTGTTCCTAGGTCCAGAGAGGTCAATGGGAAGAGGTCAAAGGGTATGGGTGTAGGAGAGGATATACCCGGGCATCATATTAAAGCTATATCCCCGGACAGCGCTTGGGATTGGGCTGCCGAGGGTTTAGATTCTGGGTCCCCTTCGACACCCTCTTCGTTAGTGAGTGCGTCGCTAAGTTACGAGAGCGAGACCAGTGTGACGTCGCCGCAGGAGTCGCCGGGTAGGGTGTGTTTGGCCCATAAGGGTGCGAAAGGGTGCGAGGGTAGGTGGTGTGTGGGCGATAGCGAGTGCGTGAGTAAGGGTGCGAAAGGGTGCGTTGATAGTCCGAGAGGTGTGTGGTGGGATGGTGGGGAGTGTGTGGTAGGTGCTAAGTTATCGCCTCACATACCACATGAATCGCCGGAAGTATGTGGCGTCAGGAACGATGTGGTGAGAGTCACGTCACATCACACACACTCGCACGCTGTTCCTACCACACTTTTAACCACAGTAAGTGACACCTCGCTTCACCCCTCCACCACATTCACCACCCACCACCCCAGACACCACCTCAAGATCACCCCCCACCACAGGCCCCCCTACAGCAGCCGGTCCCCCCCCCACGAGGTGTTCACGCCCCCCATCCACCGGTCCCCCCCACACCGGGACACCCCGAGACTGTGGCCCACGGACATCATTGCCTCAAGCACCTACACCAGCTCAAGCACTGAAACTACACTATAGATGATACACCTATAGACCTTTATACAGCTTTATACACCTATATATACCCCTACACACCTATATATACCATACACCCACCTATATATACCCTACACACACCTATATACACCCCTACACACCTATATACACCCATACACACATTTATATATACCATACACACACCTATATACAACCATACACACACTTATATACACCCTACACACACCTATATACACACCTATATACACCCATACACACCTATATATACCCTACACACACCTATATACACCCATACACACACCTATATACACAACTTTATATACCATACACACACCTATATACACCCTACACACCTATATACACCCATACAGACACCTATATATACCCTACACACCTACATATACCCTACACACCTATATATACCCTACACACCTATATACACCCATACAGACACCTATATATACCCTACACACACCTATATACACCCATACAGACACCTATATATACCCTACACACCTATATACACCCATACAGACACCTATATATACCCTACAACCTATATACACCATACAGACACTATATATACCCTACATACCTTATACACCCATACAGACACCTATATACACCCTACACACCTATATACACCCATACAGACACCTATATATACCCTACACACCTATATACACCCATACAGACACCTTATATACCCTACACACCTATATACACCATACGACCCTATATATACCCTACACACCTATATACACCCATAACACCTATATATACCCTACACACCTATATACAACCCATACAGACACCTATATATACCCTACACACACCTATATACACCCATACAGACACCTATATATACCCTACACACCTATATACACCCATACAGACACCTATATATACCCTACACACCTATATACACCCATACAGACACCTATATATACCCTACACACCTATATACACCCATACAGACACCTATATACACCCTACACACCTATATACACCCATACAGACACCTATATATACCCTACACACCTATATACACCCATACAGACACCTATATATACCCTACACACACCTATATACACCCATACAGACACCTATATACCCCTACACACCTATATACACCCATACAGACACCTATATATACCCTACACACCTATATAACCCTACAACACCTATATACACCCTACACACACCTATATACACCCATACAGACACCTATATATACCCTACACACACCATATATACCCTACACAACACCTATATATACCCTACACACCTATATACACCCATACAGACACCTATATACACCCTACACCACCTATATACACCCATACAGACACCTATATATACCCTACACTACACCTATACACACCTACACACCCAACACCTATATATACCCTACCACACCTATATACACCCATACAGACACCTATATAACCCTACACACACCTATATATACCCATACAGACACCTATATATACCCTACACACCTATATACACCCATACACACACCTATATACACCCCACACACCTATATACACCCATACAGACACCTATATATACCCTACACACACCTATATACACCCTACAACACCTATATACACCCATACAGACACCTATATACACCACATACAGACACCTATATATACCCTACAACACCTATATACACCCATACACACACCTATATACACCCCACACACCTATATACACCCAACTATAACACCTACAGACCTATATACACCATACACACACCTATATATACCCACACACCTATATACACCCATACAGACACCTATATAACCCTACACACCTATAATACCTACACACCTATATACACCCATACAACACCTATATACACACATACAGACACCTATATATACCCTACACACACCTATATACACCCATACACACACCTATATATACCCTCACACTTATAACACCCATACACACACCTATAATACCCATACAGACACCTATATTACCCTACACACCTATATACACCCATACAGACACCTATATATACCCTACACACCTATATACACCCTACAGCACCTATATACACCCTACAGACACCTATATACACCATACAGACACCTATATATACCCTACAACACCTATATACACCATACAGAACCTATATACACCTAGACACCTATATACCCATACACACCTATATATACCCTACACACCTATATAACCCATACAGACACCTTATATACCCATACAGACACCTATATACACCCATACAGACACCTATATAACCCTACGACACCTATATACACCATACAGACACCTATATACCCATACAACACCTATATACACCCATACAGACACCTATATACACACCTATATATACCTACAACCTATATACACCCATACAACACTATATACCCCATACACACTATTACACCACACCCTATATACACCCATACAGACACCTATATATACCCTACCACACCTATATACACCTACACCCTAATACCACACACCTATATACACCCATACACACCTATATATACCTACACACACCTATATAACCCTACACACCTATATACACCCATACAACCTATATATACCCTACAACACCTTAATACCTACACACCCATACAGACACCTATATATACCTACACACCCTATATAACCCTACACCACAAACCCATATAACCCTACACACCTATATATACCTACCACCATACGACACCTATATAACCCTACAACACCTATACCTACACACCATACAGACACCTATATATACCCTACACACACCTATAATCACACCCATACAACACCTATATATACCCTACACACCTTATATACACCCATACAGACACCTATATATACCCTACACACACCTATATATACCCTACAGACACCTATATACACCCTACACACCTATATATACCCTACACACCTATATACACCCATACAGACACCTATATATACCCTACAGACACCTATATACACCCTACACACCCCACACACACTACTTCACCCCAGACTCTCTAAATGCCACTAATCGCCCTTTTATTTACACAGCCAATGTCTATCTAGTTTACCTAGGGTGTGTTTATGTATGGCAATATTTCCTGTGTTATGTGTCATGTAGTAACATACATACAGTGTTACTTTGCCTAGGCAGTATATTTTTTTGGGTTGGGATATATATTATAGATACATATATTCAGAATTGATATATTTTTGTTTACCCTGCAAATGCTATACAGAGATTTTATTGCAAGTTCTTAACATGGTAGTAATTATTTTTGCTTTTTTCTCCTCTTGAGATATTTTATTGATTTCTATTTAGTTAAGATTTTATTTATTTAGTGTTAGTATTTTTTTTTTTTTTTTTTTTAATTATTATTATTATTATTATTATTATTATTATTATTATTAATTTTTTTTTTTTTTTTTTTTTTTTTTTTTTTTTTTTTTTTTTTTTTTTTTTTTTTTTTTAACATTTGAGCCTATAGCGCCTGTAGGCAGTATGTTAGTTTTTTGTTTGTTTATTTCTCCTCCTCCTCCTCCTCCTCCTCTTTATCTTGTTTTTGTTTTTATTTAGGGGAAAAATAGGTCTTACTTTATTTACCAAGACTATTTTTTTCGACGATCGAGCGACAAACAGACAGACGAAGAATTTTGTTGTTTTTTCCGCCACACGACACAAACCCATTTTTTTTTTTCCCACTCACTCACTAAAGTCTATTTTTTGTATTAGGGTCAAAATGCAGTCAGGAAGCCACGCCCCCTGCCTGCCCTTCTATGCTACGGGGCAGCTGATTGGTGCATTCCTCGTATCATCACTACCCATCACAATATCTTCACTACTTAACAGCGCGTGACCACTGGACAGAGCAATCGTCACTACAGAGGGTGACAAAATCAAAACACCCTCTGTAGTGAAGATTGCTCTGTCCAGTGGTCACGCCGCTGTTAAGTAGTGAAGATATTGTGATGGGTAGTGATGATACGAGGAATGCACCAATCACCTGCCCCGTAGCATAGAAGGGGAGGCAGGGGGCGTGGCTTCCTGACTGCATTTTGACCATAATAACAAATATAAACTAACACTTATTTTCTTACTCACTCGCTATTATCACTCACTCGCACTCTTGTCACTCATACACTCACTCACTCACTCACTTTTTCAATCACTCACAAACCCAAAAAAATAGCAAAAAAACTTTAACAAAAAAATATTTACTAGACACAAAACGCAAAACTAAACTAACGTCCTTACATACATTACGTGTGTGTGTGTGTGTGTGTGTGTGTGTGTGTGTGTGTGTGTGTGTGTGTGTGTGTGTGTGTGTGTGTGTGTGTGTGTGTGTGTGTGTGTGTGTGTGTGTGTGTCCGTGCGTACCCTGCCAATCTCACTAACCACACGCCGTTTTTATTCGCCCATGCGGTGCTACTCAGACACTTAACTAAAAAAAAAAAAAAAAAAAAAAAAAAAACGCTTCGAAAAATCGTCAAAAAAACACGAGAAAAAACCGTAAAAAAAAAATTTCAACGTAAAAAATATGGCAGAAAAAAAAAATATTGGTGCGTTTGTGTAGGTTGTTACAAGGTTGTGATAGGCAACCCGAGTGCTATAGTGTGCTTCATGGCTTCAGGCTTCCCTTAGCTTCACTACAACTGCCGTGACCGTAAACGTGACCGAACGACCTAGCTTAATGACTGAATGACCTGTTTTTTTTCCGGATATGTGAGGCCAGAGGAGGAGGAGGAGGAGGAGGATAGGGAGAGGAAAGGGTCAAATTAGGAGGACAAGGAAGGATTGAAGATAGGAGATTGATAAAATAGGGAAGGAGGAGGAAAGGGTGGATAGAAGATAGGAGGTAGACAAGAAGGAAGAAGAGGAAGAAGGAGGAGGAGGATAGGGAGAGGAAAGGTAGAAATAGGAGGACAAGGAAGGATAGAAGATAGGAGATTGATAAAATAGGGAAGGAGGGATAGGAGATAGGAGGTACAGAAGAAGGAAGAAGAGGAAGAAGGAAGAGGAGGAGGACAGGAAGAATAAATCATGGGTGAATATAGATAAAAAGAAGGAAGGGGGGAAGAGGATGAGGAAGAGGAAGAGAGGAAGAGGGAAAGGAAGGATAGAAGATAGGTGATAAAGAGGAAGAAGGGAGGAAGAAGGAAGAAGAAGGAATGAAGGAGGAAAAGGAAGAAGGAATGGAAAAAAAAATGATAGAAAAAAATTTAAGTCATGAAATATTTGCTTCCAACAGATGGTGAAAAAAAAG
>JACEEZ010007554.1:285000-287500 GCA_016584305.1 Chionoecetes opilio
TGGAAATTACGTTCTGGGTCTCAAGGGGCTACTATTAGAAGTAGTAGTAGTAGTGAAAGTTATAGTATATGTTATAGATTATAGTAGCAGTAGTAGTGGTAGTAGAAGAACTATTATAAGTGTTAATATTAGTAGTAGAAGTTTTAGTAATAGTAGCAGTAGTAGTAGTGGTGGTAGTGGAAGAATTATTAGAAGTGGTAATATAGTAGTAGTAGTAGTAGTAGTAGTAGTAGTAGTAGTAGAAGTGATAGTGGTAATAGTTACAGTGGTAGTAGAAGCAGTATTAGACGTAGTAGTAGTAGTAGTAGTAGTAGTAGTAGTATAGTAGTAGTAGTAGTAGTAGCAATAGCTGAAAATAATAGTCGTAGTAGTAGTTAAAGTCGTAGAAGTAGTTATAGTAGTAGTTATAGTAGTAGTAGTAGTTGTTGTAGTAGCCGTATTATATAGAAGGAGGGACGGGAGCTGGGTATAATATAGGATGGTTATAGTAGTGGTTTAACCCCTTGAGACCCAGAACGTAATTTCCATTGTAATTTGTGTACCATTAGACGATTTGTAGTGACTATAAGCAATGTTTTATAGCTATGACCTGTTTAGTATCCTTGTCCACTAACTACTGTGGTATATTCAGTGACTTTTCGTTATTTTATGGCTAACAACAGACCATTTTATATAGCCAAGGAAAGATCTGGGCGTGAAGGGGTTAAGACGTAGTAGTAGTAGTAGTTACAATAGTAGTCGTAGTAGTAGTAGTAGTAGTAGGGGAGGGACGGGGCGGAGAGGGGGGGGGGGCAGGGGAGGAGGTCATTTAGATTCCAGCGCGGGACGGAGGCGGGTCGCGGCGGCGCCAGTCTGCCGCCACCACCACATGCCCCGCCGCAGCCACACTATTTTCCCTCCCCCCCCCACCCCCCACCCCCCTCCTTTCTCTCCCCCCCCTCCCCCCACCTTTCTCTCCCTGTCTACAGTCCCTCCCTTCCTCCTTTCTCTCCCGTCCCTCCCTTCCTCCTTTCTCGCCCGGGCTTCTCTTCTTCCCACATTGTCTAGTCACAACTTTTTGGAAAATTCTGTCTATAAAAATTTTCTGTCTCTCTCTGAGAGAGAGAATCTGTCTTTCTCTCTCTGAGAAAGAGGATTTGTCTCTCTCTGAGAGAGAAGATTTGTCTCTCTCTGAGAGAGGATTTGTCTCTCTGAGAGAGAGGATTTGTCTCTCTCTGAGAGAGAATCTGTCTCTCTCTGAGAGAGAAGATTTGTCTCTCTCTGAGAGAGAGGATTTGTCTCTCTGAAAGAGAATCTGTCTCTCTCTCTCTCTGAGAGAGAAGATTTGTCTCTCTGAGAGAGAGGATTTGTCTCTCTGAGAGAGAGGATTTGTCTCTCTGAGAGAGAGAATCTCTCTCCTAGGAATTCAATAAAAAACCATCAACTCACACATATCTACATATATATATTTTTTCTCTAAGTCAGGGATTAGGTGGACCCCCAACCTTATGAATAGGCGGGGGATTAGCAGGCCTGAGAGCTGACACTGATTGGGGGGGGGAAAGGAAGGGGAGGGGGGGGGGGGTGTAAAGGCGTGATCAAATTAGGACAAAAGGTGTTCAGTGTTCCTTGAAATTTTAGTATTTTTTTTAATTTTGTTGTTTGGTTATTTTCTGCTTTTCTTTATTTGTCTGTCTGTCTGTCTGTCTGTCTGTCTGTCTGTCTGTCTGTCTGTCTGTCTGTCTGTCTGTCTGTCTGTCTGTCTGTCTGCCTTTTTCTCTATTTTTTTCTCTCTTTCTCTCTCTTTCTCCATACTCTTATTTCTACACCTTTCTTCACCACTTCCTCCTCTCTCTCTCTCTCTCTCCTCTCTCTCTCTCTCTCTCTCTCTCTCTCTCTCCTCTCTCTCTCTCTCTCTCTCCTCCATCTCCTCTCTCTCTCCTTCCTCCAACCTTTCCCACCTCCTATCCTCCTCCTCTCCCTCTCCCTCTCTCTCTCCCTCCCTTCCTCTCTCCCTCCCTTCCTCTCTCCCTCCCTCCAATAGTACGTCCCTCGACCTAACCTTACCTTTCCCTCCCTCCCTTCCCTTCCCTTCCCTTCCCTTCCCTTCCCTTCCCTTCCCTTCCTTCCCTCCCTCCTCTTCTTCCTTCCCTTCCCTCCTCCCTCCCTTCCTCCCTCCTTCCCTTCCCTCCTTCTCTTCCCTCCTCCCTCCCTTCTTCTTCCCTTCCCTTCCCTTCCCTTCCCTTCCCTTCCCTTCATAAAAAACAACGGTCTTTTCTCTGCCTTTGTTTACCTTGCTAGCGCTGTCAATCTTTTGTGGATCTCGAGTGGGTTTTATAAGCTTTTTTTCTATAGCTTTTAGCGTTACAGTTAAAGCTCTTGTGTGTTATTTAAGCTATCAGTGTTTCTTCTGAAGCTTTTTTTCTTTTAAGCTTTTACGCATTTTTCCTTAATTAAGCTTTTACGCATTTTTCCTTAATTAAGCTTTTACGCATTTTTCCTTAATCTTTCACGTTTATTA
>JACEEZ010007554.1:292500-295000 GCA_016584305.1 Chionoecetes opilio
GGAAGAGGAGGGGGAAGGGAAGAGGAGGGGAGGGAAGGGGAGGAGGAGGAGGAAAGGGAAGGGGAGGAGGAGGAGGAAGGGAAGGGAAGGGAAGGGAAGGGGGAGGGAAGAAGGAAGGGAAGAAGAGGAGGAAGGAAGAGGAGGGGGAAAGGGAAGGGGAAGAGAAAGGAAAGGGGAAGAGTAGGGGGAAGAGAAGGGGAGGAAGAGGAGGGGAAGGGAGGGAAGAGAAGGGGAAGGAGGAGGGGGAGAGAAGGGGACGGAAGGGGAGGGGGAAGCGAAGGGGTGGAATTATGCGTCAGGAAAAGGGGGGAGGGGTAGGGGGAGGGTATGTAAGGGGAATAAAGGGGGGGGGTGCTATGGGCGTAATGGAGGGGGGAGGGTGGGGGAGGGGGGGGGGGGGGGGGGGGAGAGAGAGGGTTTAAGAAGAAGTAATGGTTAAAAATACACATCTATCCTGTTATACTTCTCTCTCTCTCTCTCTCTCTCTCTCTCTCTCTCTCCCCCTCTCTCTCTCTCTCTCTCTCTCTCGCTCATTATTATCATCATTGTTATCATTTTTTGTTATATATACAGTTGAGTTATTATTATTATTATTATTATTATTATTATTATTATTATTATATTATTATTATTATTATTATTATTATTATTATTATTATTGGTATATTATTATTTTTATTATTATTTATTATTGTTTTTATTGTTATTATTATTATTATTATTATTATTATTTATTATTATTATTATTATTATTATTATTGTTCTATTATTATTGTTATTATTATTATTATTATTGTTATTATTATTATTATTATTATTATTATTGTTACTATTATTATTATTGTTATTATTATTATTATTATTAGTATTATTTTATAGGTGATTATTAGGTTATTATTATTATTATATTATGATGTAGATTATTATTATTATTATGTTACTATTACTATTATTATTATTATTATTATTATTTATATTATTATGTTATTATTATTATTTTATTATTATTATTGTTATATTATTATTATTATTATATTATTATTATTATTGTTTTATTTATATTATTATTATTATTATTATTATTATTATTATGTTATTATTGTTATATTATTATTATTATTATATTGTTATATTATTATTTATTATTATATTATTATTATTATTGTTATTATTATTATTATTGTATTATTATTATTATTATTATTATTATTGTTACTATTATTATTATTGTTATTATTATTATTATTATTATTATTATTATATCGAGGTTTAATTAATGTTTTGGATAGGTATTTAGTGACGCGTTGAAATTTCCTGACCTGCACCAGTGATTTTAATGTTATAGTAAGTAGTGATCCGATATTACTGCCTTGTATTATAACTTATGTATTTTATTATGTTGATAGAGGAGGAGGAGGATTACATAGGATTACATAGGAATAACAGACACCAGGAGACCTATTGGTCCATAGCGAATGTATCTGCTGAACTACATACTACTAACTATCAACTACTTGTAAGAAAACAGTTGGAAAATGATACCATGTCCCTAAAGAGGATAGGAACATGGAAGTTTCGTAGTGCAGAATGATAGGATATGAAATATACTAACTACAACTACCACTACCACTACAACTAATCGATACGGGGGACTAGATACGAATTCGCACTATCAATACCCATTTACTTTACAGTGCGCGTCACGCCTGTTTTTGAATGTAGTTATTGTGCTGGCTTCGACAACATTTGCTGGTAACTTGTTCCATCGATCAACGACTCTCACATTGAAATAATTTTTACGGAGATCAGTGATGCAACGTTGACCGTTTAGTTTTAAACCATTATTTCTTGTTGTCACTTGAGTTGAAAGCTCGAATAGGTTCTCTTGATTAATGACATCAAATCCTTTTGGGATCTTAAAAGGGTTTCCTATCAAGTCCCCACGGATTCTACGATTTTTTAAGGGAAAAACATATTAAGTTTCCGCAGTCTCTCTCATAAGATGAATTTCGCAGAGATGGAATTTGTTTGGTTGCTCTTCTTTGCACTGATTCCAATTTTGCTTGATCTTTTACGAAACAGGGCGACCAGAACGGAAGAGAAAGAGGAGGAGGAAGAGGAGAAGGAGGAAGAAGAGGATGAAGAAGAAGAAGTACAAGAAGAAGAAGAAGAAGAAAGGGACATAATAAAAAACGAAATAAAAAAATTACTTGAATAGACCAAAATTATACATATCAAAAACCAAAAAAAAAAAAGAACATTACCCTCCTCCTCCTCCTCCTCCTCCTCCTCCTCCCCCTCCTCCTCCTCCTCCCCCTTCTCCTCCTCCTCCCCCCCTCCCTCCTCCTCCTCCTCTCCTCCTCTCCCCTCCTTTTCCTCTCTAGGCATAAAAAGGAAGGGCTGTTTTTAATGATGGGGGGGGGGGGGAGTAGGGGGTAAGAGAGGGGGGTAGAGGGGAGAGGAGGAGGAAGAGGAGGAGGAGGGGGGGAGGAAAGAAAGA
>JACEEZ010007554.1:300000-314798 GCA_016584305.1 Chionoecetes opilio
AGACATAAGAAATAAGGACATAAGAACATAAGACATAAGAACATTAGGAAGCTAAAATAAACATAAGGACATAGAACATAAGAACATAAGACATTAGAACAAGAACATAAGACATAAGGAATAAGAACATAAGAACATAAGGAAGCTAAGAACATAAGAACATAAGGACATAAGAACATAAGAACATAAGGAAGCTAAGAACATAAGAACATAAGGACATTAGGACATTAGGAAGCTAAGAACATAAGAACATAAGGACATAAGGACATTAGAACATAAGAACATAAGGAAGCTAAGAACATAAGAACATTAGGACATAAGAACAGAAGGACTTTAGAACATAAGAAGCTAAGAACATAAGAACATAAGGAAGCTAAGAACATAAGAACATAAGGACATTAGAACATAAGAACAGAAGGACTTTAGAACATAAGAAGCTAAGAACATAAGAACAGAAGGACATAAGAACATAAGAACATAAGAACATAAGAACATAAGAACATAAGGACTTTAGAACATAAGAACATAGGAAGCTAAGAACAAGAACACTCTCTGTGGGCTTCCGTCGGTCACTACTGTCGGAGATATAAGACGACCTTCTAACTAAAGTCAAATCCTCATTAAAAAGTGTCCGCGGCAAGGGAAGAACCGAGGTGCTGCAGGTCACAAGAGGAAGAAGAGTGGGGCCGTTATGGGTGCACGTAAACACTTGTCTCTCTCCTCCCTATAAAGTACTACATGTCATAGTTATTATCTCCAAAAGTGGTGATTTGCGGCGGTGGCTCGTGGGGAGAAGCCAGTGACCGACGGAAGCCCACAGAGAGTGTTCTTGTTCTTAGCTTCCTATGTTCTTATGTTCTAAAGTCCTTATGGTCTGATGTCCTTATGTTCTTAGCTTCCTTGTGTCCTTATGTCCTTCTGTTCTTATGTTCTTATGTTCTTAGCTTCCTTATGTTCTTATGTTCTTATGTCCTTATATCCTTATGTTCTTATGTTCTTAGCTTCCTTGTGTTCTTATGTTCTTATGTCCTTCTGTTCTTATGTTCTTAGCTTCCTTATGTTCTTATGTTCTAATGTCCTTATGTTCTTATGTTCTTATGTCCTTATGTCCTTATGTTCTTATGTTCTTATGCTCTAAGTCTTCTGTTTCTCGTTTTAGCTAAGTGAGCGTTAAAGCTATCGTGTCTGGCGGTAGAGTGCGTGATGGTTATTGGGGGTAAATAATATATTCTTTGTCATTTAATTTCAATATATAAGTTGTCTTGTCTTTAGTTAAATTATTGTCACCTATCAGAATACAGGCAACTTTATATGACTTGTTGTCTTCAGAAAATGTATTACAAAAGTTTTGATAGTGACTGATAATGTTGCTGTGTTAGATAGACACAACATTACATTGTAAATAGTTCATCCATTTAATAGCTATGGCAAAATAAGTAAGTTTTCTGCGGAGATTGTGAAATTTGCTGCCTTTTGGCGTGTTGGGTGGCTCGCACTGCACTGACACAGGAACTATTTTTGGAATTAACCAATTCCAAACACTTAAGGCGTTATCTGCGGGGATCCTGATTGCAACCGATAAATGTTCGGTTGCTCAAATTTCGATCCCTGTTCAACCCTCCAGGGAAGATGATTGGCCCGACCCGCAAACATTTGTTGTTGTTGTTGTGACCGTTTGCAACCGAAAATTTTCCGTTTGCAACCAAAAATCCCCCGCAGAAAACGCCTTTAGCATCATCTTAAAACGTAGATTTATTCAAGTGACCGAGGAAGAAGCTATCAATAGGAGAATTCACGGATTCAAGCTGGAAAAGCGTAAATTTATAAAGGAAATTGGTTCTAAGACAAATAGGGTGTTGACTGGTGACTGCTTGGCGTGGACCCAGTCGTCAGGTGGTCAGTGCGGAGTCTATTGGGGTCTTTAAAAGGAGGCTGGATAAATTCATGGATGGGGAAGAGAGGTGGATGTAGGTAGTGTTAAGTAACTGTAACTACCTCGTGTAGGTCTCACGGCCTCTTGTAGCTTCCTTATTGTCTTATGTAATTATAAGAACATAGGAAGCTAAGAACAAGAACATAGGAAGCTAAGAACATAAGGAAGCTAAGAACATAAGAACATAAGAAGCTACTAAGAACATAGGAAGCTAGGAACATAAGAACATAAGGAAGCTAAGAACATAAGAACATAGGAAGCTAAGAACATAAGAAAAGCTAAGAACATAAGAACATAAGAACATAGGAAGTTAGGAACATAAGAACATAAGAGCATAAGAACAGAAGGACATAAGAACATAAGAACATAGGAAGCTAAGAACATAAGATAAGGTGAGAAGAGGTCACTGTAGACTAGATAGATAGAGATAGATATAATACTAGAAGCTAAGATCAAAAGTCAATAGAACATAAGATAAGTTAGAAGAATAGAAGGTCAGATATAATTATAGGAGGTAAGATTAGGTCATATAAGAGGGATAAAAAAATAATTAAAATAGGTCATGTTATAATAGGGGTCAAAAACTCAAAATAGGTCACATCTAATAAAACAAATAAAAATAAAAATAAAAACTGAAATAGGGTTAAATAATAGGTTAATGTTGATATGCAGGAATAATAGTTAGCATATTAAGTAAAGGGAATGAAATAGGGTTTGAAATAGGTAACGGTAGAGGGTAAATAGGTCAAATAAGTTTATTAAATTTAATAGGAAGGAAAAATAGGTAGGATATTTAGTAAAGGAGTAAATAGGATCAAGGCATATAAGGATAGAAGATGAAATAGGGTATGTAATGGGTTGAAATAGGTAGTGTTAACTGGGTAAATAGATATAGTAATAGGTTAAAATTAATAGGCAGGCATAATAATAGGTAGGTTAGTAAGTAAAGGATATAAATAGGGAATTAAATAGGGTTTGAAATAGGTAATGGTAGAGGGTAAATAGGTAAAATAAGTAGGTTACATTTAATAGGAAGGAAAGATAGGTAGGATATTTAGTAAAGGAGAAATAGGATCAAGGCATATAAGGATGAATTGAATTGTGGGAAAGTATAGGAGAGAAGGAGATAGAGAGAGATGATGAGAGAGAGAGAGAGAGAGAGAGAGAGAGAGAGAGAGAGAGAGAGAGAGAGAGAGAGAGAGAGAGAGAGAGAGAGAGAGAGAGAGAGAGACACACACAGAGAGACAGACACACACACAGAGAGACAGACACACACACAGAGAGAGACACACACAGAGAGAGACACACACAGAGACAGAGAGAGAGACACACACAGAGACACAGAGAGACACAGAGAGAGAGAGAGAGAGAGAGAGAGAGAGAGAGAGAGAGAGAGAGAGAGAGAGAGAGAGAGAGAGAGAGAGATTACCAAGGAAGTAACTCATATCCTGTTTTTCTCTACTTTCAGATGGGACAAATTCTGTCTATGTTCGTGTACCTAGTGGACCAGACCTGCGCTTACGCCTATATACCTGGTGAGTCTGTCTGTCTGTCTGTCTGTCTGTCTGTCTGTCTGTCTGTCTGTCTGTCTGTCTGTCTGTCTGTCTACCTTTCTGTTTACCTGTCTGTCTGTCCATTTACCATATTTTTGCTTTCTCTGTTCTGTCTACTATTGCTTCCTATTTCTGTTATCTTTCTGTCTGTTATACCTGTCTTCAGTTTACCCCGTCTGTCTGTTTATGTCTGTTATAACCTCCTGTCATGTCTACTTCTATTCTGTGTTGTCTGTCTACCGTCATCTGTTTGTCACCTTCCGTCTGTCTACCGTTTATCTGTTTTGTCTACTGTCTTTGTCTAACCGTCCACGTTTGTCTACCCAGTTCATTCGTCTGTCTATCTGTCTATCTGTCTAACCGTCATCTGTTGTCTAACTCGTCATTGTCTGTCTACCGTCCATCTGTTATCTGTCATACCGTCACTGTTTCGTCTACCCTGTCTGTTCTGTCTACCGTCCATCTGTTCTATAACCGTCCCTGTCATGTCAATCTATGTCCAGCTGTCTATTGTCTACCTGTCTTCTGTCTATACTCACTGTCATCTGTTATTACCCGTCCGTCTGTCTGTCTACTTCTGTCCATTGTCTGGATTCACTACCTGTCATATAGTACTATTCTGTTTCTGTTTATTTTTATCCCTATCTGTCTGCTTTCCTATCTGTCTGTCTACCTGCTTGTTACCCGTGTCTCTATGTCTGTTTATGGCTGTACAGAGAGAGAGAGAGAGAGAGAGAGAGGAGAGAGAGAGAGAGAGAGAGAGAGAGAGAGAGAGAGATAGCGCAACATTCCAGGCATATACTCTTCTTCAACAGCGGGAATTTCCAAGCTCTCCCTCCCTCCCTCCTTCTCTCTCTCTCTCTCTCCTCCCTCCCTCTCTCTCTCCCTCCCTCTCTCTCTTCCTCTCTCCCTTACCTCCTGGGCATTCCTCGACCTTCGTTCATGTGACCTTAACCCCCCATCCCTCCCTCCCTCTCTCTCTTCTCAGGTAATACCCATAGAGAAAGAGAGAGAGAGAGAGGAGAGAGAGAGAGAGAGAATGTGCGAGTGTGAGATGTTTGTCCTGGTGTAGCTCTCTTTCTTCCTCTGCTGCCTTCTCTCTCTCCTCTCTCCTCTTCTCTCTCTCTCTCTCTCTCTCTCTCTCTCTCTCTCTCTCTCTCTCTCTCTCTCTCTTTTCTATTTTCAAACAGTCAATTTTAATACGTCATGTTGTGTCTTCCTCTCAAACCCTTTCACGCCCAGATCTTTCCTTTGTAGCAGTAGTAGTAGTAGTAGTAGTAGTAGTAGTAGTAGTAGTAGTAGTAGTAGTAGTAGTAGTAGTAGTAGTAGTAGTAGTTAACCCCTTCACGCCCAGATCTTTCCTTGGCTATATAAAATCGTCTGTTGTCGAGCCATAAAATTACGAAAAGTATCTAAATAAACCAAATCAGCTAGTGGACAAGGATACTAAACAGGTCATAGCTATAAAACATTGCTTATAGTCACTACAAAATCGTCTAATGGTACCCAAATTACAATGGCAATTACGTTCTGGGTCTCAAGGGGTTAACTATCATTGCAATAACAACTTTTTATTAGTTATTATTATAAAAGTTATTAACACAGCTATAACCTATTTGCTTCCTTCTTCCCCAGACTGTCATCGCGTCTTAACTCTCCACGGGCTGAGTAACCTTGTCAACATGCAGGAGTATACATTGAACGGTCTAGACCCCTCACAGTCCGACGCCCAGGAGGTGATTTGGGACCAGATGACGCGAGGGGTGTGGGACCTGCCTCACGCCTACCTGCCTCTCTCCCTGCCTCAAGGTGTGTGTTTACCTAGTGTGTTTACCTAGTAGTGTTTACCTAGCTGTGTTTACCTAGTAGTGTTTACCTAGTTGTATTTACCTAGTTGTATTTACCTAGTTGTGTTTACCTAGCAGTGTTTACCTAGTAGTGTTTACCTAGTTGTGTTTACCTAGTTGTGTTTACCTAGTGGTGTTTACCTAGTTGTGTTTACCTAGTTGTGTTTACCTAGCTGTGTTTACCTAGTGGTTTACCTAGTTGTGTTTACCTAGTTGTGTTTACCTAGTTGTGTTTACCTAGTTGTGTTTACCTAGTTGTGTTTACCTAGTGGTGTTTACCTAGTAGTGTTTACCTGTGTGTTACCTGTGTTTTACCTAGTGTTTTACCTAGTGTGTTTACCTAGCAGTGTTTACCTAGTAGTGTTTACCTAGTTGTATTTACCTAGTTGTGTTTACCTAGCAGTGTTTACCTAGCAGTGTTTACCTAGCAGTGTTTACCTAGTAGTGTTTACCTAGTTGTGTTTACCTAGTGGTGTTTACCTAGTGGTGTTTACCTAGTGGTGTTTACCTAGTGGTGTTTACCTAGTTGTGTTTACCTAGTAGTGTTTACCTAGTGTGTTTACCTAGCTGTGTTTACCTAGTTGCGTTTACCTAGTTGTGTTTACCTAGTAGTGTTTACCTAGTAGTGTTTACCTAGTTGTGTTTACCTAGCTGTGTTTACCTAGCTGTGTTTACCTAGTTGTGTTTACCTAGTAGTGTTTACCTAGTAGTGTTTACCTAGCTGTGTTTACCTAGTAGTGTTTACCTAGTGGTGTTTACCTAGTAGTGTTTACCTAGTAGTGTTTACCTAGTGTGTTTACCTAGTGGTGTTTACCTAGTGGTGTTTACCTAGTGGTGTTTACCTAGTGGTGTTTACCTAGTAGTGTTTACCTAGTGGTGTTTACCTAGTGGTGTTTACCTAGTGGTGTTTACCTAGTGGTGTTTACCTAGTGGTGTTTACCTAGTTGTGTTTACCTAGCTGTGTTTACCTAGTTGTGTTTACCTAGTTGTGTTTACCTAGTTGTGTTTACCTAGTGGTGTTTACCTAGTGGTGTTTACCTAGTGGTGTTTACCTAGTGGTGTTTACCTAGTGGTGTTTACCTAGTCTCTCTCTCTCTCTCTCTCTCTCTCTCTCTCTCTCTCTCTCTCTCTCTCTCTCTCTCTCTCTCTCTCTCTCTCTCTCTCTCTCTCTCTCTCTCTCTCTTACGCGTGTATAGCTCAGGCCCTGTAAAACCTAACACCTGTATAACAAGCTAACCCAAAATAACATAACAAAAACTTCTCACCTACACACAAAAAACCATAAATAAGACCAATATATTCATTAACAACCCAATTCTCTCTTCCCAATCACCAGGTAACTACATAACCAACGAGATCGCCCCTAGTTACCCCACCCAACCACCACAACCGCAACCATTCTCTACCCATACGCCCCTATTCCTACCACCCACAACAAACCAGTCGCAGCCGTCAGCAACCCACACCCCTACGCCGTCAAAGTCGCACCCCCTCCCGACTTCACCCCGACTATCCACGACCACGACCACGACCACCAAATTGATGAAATGTCCGACCACGATTTGGAGATGACACCAGAGGATAGATTCGCCGACTGGAGCGATAGTGAGGCGATTGTCGGGAACCAGGATGCGATACAGGAGGAGTTTGAGGCCTGGAGTCGTGGTGATGTCGTAGTAGGTAACCAGGAACCAGTACAGGATATTTATGCCTCTTGGAGTGACGCAGATGTGATTGTCAGCGACCAAGAAGTTCCTGACGACAGATTCACTGGTTGGACTGACAGTGGTGTATTGGAAGTCAGTCAGGACGTTCCAGAAGATGCGTATGTGAACTGGAATGCTGGAATGGCTAATGGACAGAATGAGGATGATATCTATGCCAACTGGAATGAGAATGAGTTACGAAACGGGAATGTGCAGCCAGAAACAGACCGATTTGCGAACTGGAATGATGCTGGAATGGGGCACAGACAGACTGAGGAGGATATTTACAGTAACTGGAATGAGAGAGAAGCAACTCATACCAATAAGCAAGCGGGAATAGACCGATTTGCGAACTGGAATGACGTTGGAATGGCTAACCAAGAAACAGGAGATATTTACAGTAACTGGAATGAGAATGAAGCAAGACACTCAGACAAACAGACAGAAACAGACCGATTTGCGAACTGGAATGACGTTGGAATGAACAACAGACAGACTGAAGAAGATATTTACACCAGTTGGAGTGAAATACAGCCAACAGACAGCGATAAACAGACAGAAACAGACAGATATGCAAGCTGGAGTGACAGTGAGACAGAACTTAACAAAGAGAGAGAAAGCAAGCTGCCTGTGGGAATCCTGCCGACCGCCAACTTCGAGCCTCTGATGGTGGAAAGTCGTGTTGTGGTGAGCCGAGTTCCGACGCCTCGAGCAAGGACTCTGACTCAAGGCCAACACACGAGGAGGAAGGGTAATGCTCCTCCTCCAACGCCTCTCCTTCCTCTCCTCCTCCTCCGAAAGTGAGAGTCAAGTGAGAGGTTGAAGAAATTATGCCAAGAAAAAAAATTGGTTTGAAGAAATTATGCCAAAAAAAAGGAAATTTTTATGCCAAGAAAAAAAAAAAAAGAGGAAATTTTTATGCCAAGAATAAAAAAAAAAGGAAATTTTTATGCCAAGAATAAAAAAAAGGGAAATTTTTATGCCAAGAAAAAAAAAAAAGGAAATTTTTATGCCAAGAAAAAAAAAAAGGAAATTTTTATGCCAAGAATAAAAAAAAAAAAGGAAAAAAATTAGGCCTAGTTTAAAAAAAAGGGGAAAAAATTGAAGAAATTATCCCAAGTAGAAAAATATCGAGAAATTAAAAGGAAAAAACTGTGACATGAGCAATTCTAGTTAAAGTCACGAAGAGAAAGAACTATATATATATATAACATTTTTTGGCATATAAAAATGTTGCTATATATTATGTCTACACCAAGAAAAGCAAACATCGCCGAGAAGTAGAAAAAAATATGAGATTATGAAAATTCGGTTATTGAAAATCGATAAAACGAAGACAGGTAAGAAATTAAATTGTTCGAAACTTTTATGAATGAAACACAAATGAAACATGTTGAAAAATTTAAGTTTGAAGCAGAAATGAAGCAAAATAACCAACAGAAACACTTCAAATCGACTAAATGAAGCCGTGTCAGAAATTTTCGAAGCTTTTATGATCGAAACACGAATGAAACACGCTGAGAAAAGGAGAAAAATAAGTTTGAAGCGGAAATGAAGCAAAAAAACCAAAAAAACACTTCAAAACAAAACTTAAGACATCAGAAACTGTCCGGTGAGCCTTTCTGAGACAAAAAAAATTGAAAACGAGTACAAAATTAGTTTAAGAAATGAACAAAACAAACCTCAGACACTTCAAATCGACTTGAGAAGTGTAAGAATTTCGAGTTTATGTTGAAACACAAATGAAACACGCTGAGAAAAGGAGAAAAAATAAGTTTGAAGCAGAAATGAAGCAAAATAACCATCAGAAACACTTCAAATCGACTAAATGAAGCCGTGTCAGAAATTTTCGAAGCTTTTATGATTGAAACACAAATGAAACACGCTGAGAAAAGGAGAAAAAATAAGTTTGAAGCGAAATGAAGCAAAAATAACCAACAAAAACACTTCAAACAAAACTTAAGACATAAAAACGCTCCCGGTGACGTCCTTTCTGAGACAAAAAAAAATTAAAACGAGTTACCATATTTTATTTATTTATTTATTTATTTATTATATTTAACAGAAAACGTAACTGCGGCCACGAACAACGGAACTCTTGTGAAGTGTCTCGTCTCGTTGTATCGGTTAGTGGTGACGAGTTCGAACGCAAAGATTCATTTTAAAAGTGTTTCTCCTTAAATAGAAAAAAAAAATGAGGCTATATTTATAAGTACTTTTTTTATATATTTATTATTTTTTTTATATACTTTTAAAACAACACACACTAGATATCATGTACATAGATTATAGTGTGTGTGTATGTGTGTGTGTGTGTGTGTGTGTGTGTGTGTGTGTGTGTGTAATATATGCGTGTCAGTACGTATGTGTGTGTGTACAAATTATTTATACCAATCATTTTCTAGTCAATTGTATATATAAACACTTAGTTATAAGGTGGTTGTGGTGGTGGACTATGCTATTTATTTCACGCCCCCTCCCCCCCCTCCCCCTCCTTCCCCAACCCCCCTCCTCCCCCTCCTCACCCCTCACCCTTCCCCTCCCCCAACCACCCACCCACTCCATCCCCCACCCCAATCACCCACCCACTCCATCCCTCACCCCAATCACCCTTCCCACCCCTCCACCCCCCACCCCACCCCCCAACCCCCTTCATCCCCCCCCTCCACCATAACACCCCTTCATCCCTCCCAACCACCCCTCCCCCACCCCCTCCACCTCCTCCACCCCTCCACCATAACAACCTCTTAAGTATTAACTACCCAGTGAGTAGCGTTCAGATGTTGCAATAAATCATGTTATCAAGAAATATACTGTTGTCTCTCTTAATGAATACCTTGATCATACGAAAAGTAATGGGAAAAACGATGCATAATTAAATTGGTTATTGTCTCCAAATATTAACCCCTTCACGCCCAGATCTTTCCTTTGTAGTAGTAGTAGTAGTAGTAGTTAACCCCTTCACGCCCAGATCTTTCCTTTGTAGTAGTAGTAGTAGTAGTTAAACCCTTCACGCCCAGATCTTTCCTTTGCTATATAAAATGTTCAGCTATTTGTCTAGTGTGAACCAGCCTTAACCCCTTCACGCCCAGATCTTTCCTTTGCTATATAAAATGTTCAGCTATTTGTCTAGTGTGAACCAGCCTTAACCCCTTCACGCCCAGATCTTTCCTTGGCTATATAAAATGTTCAGCTATTTGTCTAGTGTGAACCAGCCTTAACCCCTTCACGCCCAGATCTTTCCTTGGCTATATAAAATCATCGTCTGTTAGCCATAAAATAACGAAAAGTCACTGAATATACCAAATGAGTTAGTGGACAAGGATACTAAACAGGTTATATCTATAAAATATTGCTTGAATTCACTAAAAAGCGTCTAATGGTACCCAAATTACAATGGAAATTACGTCCTGGGTCTCAAGGGGTTAATGGAAATGAAGCTAGAAATATGATAACTGAACCAAATAATGCGAAAAAAACGATATATAATGGAATTGGCGTAGTATTTATCCACATATTAATGGAAAAGACGCTGGAAATATGATAGTTGAACGAAGATAAGTGAAAAATAATGAGAAAAAAAACTATATAAAATAAATTAGTTATTATATATCCATAAATTCATGAAAAGACGCTGAAATATGATACTTTTTTTTTTTTTTTTTTTTTTACCTTTACGAAATAATGTGAAAAATAATTATTAAAAACTATATATACTCGAATTGGCTTACCGTAGATAACACTATAGTCGCCAGTCACTCGCCACTACACTACACCAGGCACAATATATGACGAATTTTAGCATCACTACAGAGTTTTATGTGCCACTGAAGTCATGTAGTGTGATGTACATAATATAAACTACTGTGCATCATCTTCAGTGGCACATACAAGGCTGTAGTGATGCTAAAATTCATGATATATTGTGCCTGGCGACATTAGTGCAGTGGCGGGTGACTGGCGACTATAGTGTTATCTACGGTAGCCTTTATCCACAAATTAATGGAAATGACGCTGGAAATGAGAACTCAACGAAATTATATGAAGAAAAAAAACTAACTATGATCGAACTATAGATGTCTAAATATGATATGGTAACGACACATTATAACTAATAAGCAAAAACTTCAAACTTCAAAACTTCACTTCAATAAACTTCAAAACTTCACTTCAACAAACTTAAAAACTTCATTTCAAAAAGCTTCAAAACTTCACTTAAAAAAACTTCAAAAAACTTCAAAAAACTTCAAAACTTCACTTCAAAAAACTTCAAAACTTCACTTCAAAAAACTTCAAAACTTCACTTCAAAAAACTTCAAAACTTCAAAACTTCACTTCAAAAAACTTCAAAACTTCACTTCAAAAAACTTCAAAACTTCACTTCAAAAAACTTCAAACACTTCTAAATAAATAAAAAAAATAACTATTTAGACACACATACACACACATACGATATACATAACTAAAGAATAACACTAGAGTAATATAAAAAAAAACTTTAGAAACTTAAAACAATCCTTAAAATATAAAAAAAATGAAGATAAATAAATAGACTGTGATGATGATGATGATAAAAAAAAAAAAAAAAAAAAAAAAAAAAAAAAAAAAAAAAAAAAACAACACCTGATTATACTGACGAGACTTTTATCGCCTTTTTTGCAACACATTTTTTTTAACACCTCATAAATGCCCTCCTATCTCCCCTCACCTCCTTCCTCCTATAAGTAGCCTAAACTAATAACACTAGAGTAATAAAAGAACATACATTACAAGCTTAAAACAACCCTTGAAATAAACAAAAACAAGGAAAATTAAGGTAAATAAAAAAAAATATTACTGACGACACATCAACTTTTCTGAAACACATTTTTTGAACACCTCATAAATATCCTCCTATCTCCCCTCACCTCCTTCCTACGATGCGTCTGGCGGTGCGTGAGGTAAGGTAACACATGCCTCCTCACCCTCACAGGTCCTCACCCCTCACACGGCCGCGCTAACACCAGGAATGAGGGAATATAACGAGCGGAAGTGACTGTCATTGAAGGTTCCGCCACGATTGTTTACGAGCCGCCGCGTCAAATGAGTAACTTTACTAATCATTAATAGATTATTTTGTATTAATTAAATTGTTGTGATAAGTGACTTGAGAGTAATTAATATGTATAGTTTATATAATTGTATAGTTATATTTATTATGTATTTAATAGTCAACTAAAAAGTAATTAAAGATACGGTTATTCTGTTGACTCGAATTGATGGAAAGCCATTTAATAGAGGCAGTTTTTTAGTAAATGTCACTTTTTTCAGGTTTTCTTTTTATTTGCATATACTTCAAAGGCAATAGGCTTACAAAGGAATACAAAGGAATAACAGCAAGGAAATAAATAACAAATATATGATAGGAAATAGGAAATGATAGGAAATAAAGGAAATTAGATAGGAATTTTTTTTTTTTTTTTTTTTTTGAAGAATTTAATCAGTTATCGACGCCGCTGAGATGGATCTCCACTGTAACCCGACACTGTCTGCTACCTAGTGCTTATAGTGTTGGGGGAAGCCACCACCCCGGGAGGCGGGTCACAAACCCCCGGCTAACACCCGGTACCCATTTACTGCTGGGTGGACAGGGGCTCGGGTTTTAAGGAGACAACCCAACTATTTCCGCTCCGCCCGGGGATCGAACCCGGGACTTCTCGGTTGTGAACCGAGCGTGCTATCCCTACACTACGGAGTATACCCTGGTACTAAATAGATACAAGTTACCGTAGATAACAGTAAAGTCGCCACCTGCAGTGATGTCGCCAGGCGTCATATATTACGAATGATAGCCTCACTACTGCTGTGTCTGTGCCACTGAAGATGATACACAGTAGTTTATATCACGACTGTATAATCTACACTGTTTCAGCGTTGTTTTATGCTTTGTATCTGCAAGTATAGACGCTTTCAAATTTCACTACGCGTTTTTTTTCTTCGGGCGACGACGACGGCGGTACGACACTCAGTAAATAAACACTAGATGGCGACTCTACTGTTGTTAGCCACTTTGTAGATATTTTTATCATTTGTTCATTTATAGCCCTATGACACAGATGAAGACACAAAATGACACAGACTCTCCAGATAGCCCCTTCTAACTGTCCTGAAATCATGGATGTAGAAATGTAACTATTAACGCCACCACACGTCTGTAAACAGAAAAAAAAGTTGTCCTGGCGACTTTACTGTTATCTACGGTAGAGATATAAATAGAAGTAAAGGAAATATGAGAACAGATAGACTCTAGGATATAGATACAAGTTAGAAACATAAATGTATAGAAATAAAAATTGAAATAAAGGAAAT
The DNA here is from genome assembly GCA_016584305.1 of Chionoecetes opilio. Classification (NCBI taxonomy): domain Eukaryota; kingdom Metazoa; phylum Arthropoda; class Malacostraca; order Decapoda; family Majidae; genus Chionoecetes; species Chionoecetes opilio. The sequence continues at coordinate 313,388 of JACEEZ010007554.1, forward strand.
ATGAGAATAGCTACCGTAGATAACACTAATTGAAGTCGTTGTTGGTAAGTCGTTGTTAAAGTGGTGGAGGGTAGTGGTGGTGGTTGAGGGTAGTGGTGGTGGTTGAGGTAGTGGTGGTGGTTGAGGGTGGTGGTGGTGGTTGAGGGTAGTGGTGGTGGTTGAGGGTAGTGGTGGTGGTTGAGGGTAGTGGTGGTGGTTGAGGGTAGTGGTGGTGGTTGAGGTAGTGGTTGATGAGGTAGGGTGGTGGTTGAGGGTAGTGGTGGTGGTTGAGGGTAGTGGTGGTGGTTGAGGTAGTGGTGGTGATTGAGGGTAGTGGTGGTGGTTGAGGGTAGTGGTAGTGGTTGAGGTGGTGATGGTGGTTGAGGGTAGTGGTGGTGGTTGAGGGTAGTGGTGGTGGTTGAGGGTAGTGGTGGTGGTTGAGGTAGTGGTGGTGGTTGAGGTAGTGGTGGTGATTGAGGGTAGTGGTGGTGGTTGACGGTAGTGGTGGTGGTTGAAGGTACCGTAGATAACACTAAAGTCGCCAGGACAACGGTTTTTTTTTTATTTACAGACGTGTGGTGGCGTTAATAGTTACATTTCTACATCCATGATTTCAGGACAGTTAGAAGGGGCTATCTGGAGAGTGTGTCATTTTGTGTCTTCATCTGTGTCATAGTAGGGCTATAAATGAACAAATGACTAAATGAAATCCGAGTGGCGACGTTGTTAACGGGCTATAATAAGATCGCCATCTAGTGTTTATGTTCTAAGTGTCCTCCCGCCGTCGTCGTCGCCCGAAAAAAAACGAGTAGCGAAATTGTAAACCGTCTATACTTGCAGCTACAAAGCATAAAACAACGCTGAAACAGTAGATTACACAGTCATGATATAAACTACTGTGTATCATCTTCAGTGGCACAGACACAGCAGTAGTGAGGCTATCATTCCTTATATATGGCGGCTGGCGACATTAGTGCAGGTGGCAACTATAGGGTACTGCTATCTACGGTAGGATATAGATACAAGTTATAAATAGAAAATAATATAACTATAAATTAAAATAGTTATAAAAATAAAAGAAAAAAACTTGAAAGAAAGGAAAGGAAAGAAATGAGAGAGAGAGAGAGAGAGAGAAGAGGAGAGAGAGAGAGAGAGGAGAGAGAGAGAGAGAGAGAGAGAGAGAGAGAGAGAGAGAGAGAGAGAGAGAGAGAGAAGAAAAAAGACAGACAAAGAGAAAGAAATAGAAAGAAAGAGAAGGAAAAAAGAGAGAAAGAGACGAAGAAAAAAAAAAAAAAAAGAGAGAGAGAGAGAGAGAGAGAGAGAGAGAGAGAGAGAGAGAGAGAGAGAGAGGAGAGAGAGAGAGAGAGAGAGAGAGCCCAGGGTCGGCCAAGGACGTTGCTGACTGGGGTGGCTGCACCGACCACTCTCCTCC
>JACEEZ010007555.1:0-38768 GCA_016584305.1 Chionoecetes opilio
TTTTTTTTTTTTTTGGGTTTTTTTTTCCCCCCTTTTTTTTTTTTTTTTGGTTTGGGTTTTAAATTTTTTAAAAAAATTTAGTTAAAATTTCTTTTCGTATTCTATGATGGTTGTGTGTGTGTGGTGTGTGTGGTGTGTGTGTGTGTGTTTACCTGACTCCCCTCTTAGCCTTCAAATTGTCATGTTTCTACTCCCTCCTCCCCCTTCCTTCCACATATGAATAGGATGAGATTCATCCAACATCTCTCTCTCTCCCCTCTCTCTCTCTCTCTTCTCTCTCTCTCTTCTCTCTTCTTCTCTTTCCCCCTTCCTTTTCCTCCTCTCTCTCTCTCTCTCTCTCTCTCTCTCCCTCTCTCTCTCTCTCTCTTCTTCTCTCTCCTCTCTCTCTCTCTCTCTCTCTCCTCTCTCTCTCTCTCTTCCTTTCCTCCTTCTCTCTCCTCTCTCTCTCTCCTCTCCTCTCTCTCTCCTCTCTCTCTTCTCTCTCTCCCCTCTCTCTCTCTCATCTCTCTCTCTCTTTTCTCTCTCTCTCTCTCTCTCTCTCTTTCTCTCTCTCTCTTTTTCGTTTCCTTTCCCTTTTTCCTCCCCCTCTTTTTCTCAATTTTTATTCTATATTCTTTTCCTCCCTCCTCCTCGTCTGCCTCCTCTAATATTCTTCCTTCTCCTTCCTATATTCTTATGTATTCCTCCCCTTCCTTTCGAAAACTTTCAAAAGCATACAATCTTTCTTTCACAAACACACACACTCTGTGTGTGGTGTGTGTGTGGTGTGTGTGGTGTGTCACCTGACTTCAAGCCTCAAGGAAAGGAGGGGTCAGGTAAGGTAAGCAGGTGGCGAGGGCACGAGGGGTCAGGTCAGCTGAGGGCGGCTGAGGCAAAGCGTCTGTATGTAAAAGCCTGCGTCTGGGAGAGCGGGATGGACGTGACGTCAGTAGCAGAGTCTGCTCCACAAGTCAGTATGAGCCGAGCTTTCAGCGAGTGAGGATGTACGGGCGGTACGGCTCTCTTTTCACCCACTGTTAACTCTCGCCATTTAATATTTTGCTCCAAAAACATTTTACATGGAGATATCATAGAAGCGGAATTTAATTCGCTTTCCATTGATATATTTCGTTTACTGATAAATGAATTGGCAGCATGCATACATTAACGTAACTAAATACATAACATCATGAAATCGGGTAATTTCCTACTATATATGTTTATCAGTATAAAGATATACTGTTTCTTTGGAAATGTTGTTCTATAATATAAATAAAAAACCGTAAAACACACTAAAGAAATGCCATTATGAGACTCAAGAAATATGCATGAACTTAAACTCTTCGCCATTTAATATTTTGCTCGAAAACATTTTACATGGAGAATATCATAGAAGCGGAATTTAATTAGCTTTCCATTGATGTGCCGTCAGTGTGGCAAGGTTGGTAGAGACGTGAGTTCCCAATGTGCAGCGTCCCTGTGCATTCGGTCAGCGGTTCGAGTCCGCCTAGTTCATGCTGACGTGGCGGCGCTTTGTATAGTCAATAACCTTGTAGTTGGTACTTGCAAAGGGGTCTAGATAGGATGAAAATCTTATCTTATCTTTCCATTGATGTATTTTGTTTTTCTGATAAATGAATTAGAACCATGCATACATTAGCGTTAACTAAATATTAACATCATCAAACGGGAAAAATTACCCGATTTCTGATCTTTTAGTTAGTTAACGCTAATTTATGTATGGTTCTAATTCATTTATCAGAAAACGAAATATAGCAATGGAAAGCTAATTAAATTCCCTTCTATTGATATTCTCCATGTAAAATGTTTTTGAGCAAAATATTAAATGGCGAAGAGTTAAAGTTCATGCATATTTCTTGAGAGTCTCATAATGGCATTTCTTTAGTCTGTTTTACGGTTTTTTATTTGATAATATTATAGAACAAACATTTCCAAAGATAACAATATATCTTTTATACTGATAAACATATATTAGGTACGAAATTACCCGATTTCATGATGTTATGTATTTAGTTAACGCTAATTTATGCATGCTGCTAATTCATTTATCAGAAAACGAAATATAGCAATGGAAAGCTAACTAAATTCCGCTTCTATTTATGTTCTCCATGTAAAATGTTTTCGAGAAAAATATTAAATGGCGAAGAGTTTAAGTTCATGCATATTTCTTGAGAGTCTCATAATGGCATTTCTTTAGTGTGTTTTACGGGTTTTTATTTGATAATATTATAGAACAAACATTTCCGAAGATAACAATATATATTTTATACTGATAAACATATAATTAGGTAGGTAAACTTGTCATCTCGGTGGCCTCGAACAGACTCCGTCCGTGACGTCATCAATCTCAGACGCAGACTTTTACATACAGACGGCTTTGGCTGAGGGCTCGTGCCTCACTTGAATGAAAGATGCCGCACTTGAAAGAAGAATGAAAGTAAGAGAGAGAGATAAAGGATGGTGGGAGGAAAAATGGGAAAGAGAGAAGAGAGAAAAGAGAGAGAGAGAGAGAGAGAGAGAGAGAGAGAGAGAGAGAGAGAGAGAGAGCAGAGGGGAGGAGAGAAAAAAGAGAGAGAGAGAGAGAGAGAGAGAGAGAGAGAGAGAGGAGAGGATGAGTGGTAGGAGGGAAGAGAAGAGAGAGAGAGAAAAAGAAGGAAGAGAAGAGAGAGAGATGAGAGAGAGGAGAGAGAGAGAGAGAGAGGAGGAGAGAGAGAGGAGAAAAAAAGAGAGAGAGAGAGAGAGAGAGAGAGAGAGAGAGAGAGAGAGAGAGTGTATAGAAGTATGAAAATTTGAGTAAATTCTTTCCACTAATCCCGCCACCACCCTCAAATGCCGCTAGGTTAATCCAGCTGGGGTCAGAAGAAGGTGGTAGTTGAGTGCAAACAGGACGGTTCGGGGTTCAGAATATCCAGCTTGAGTGTACCTAGTGTTCCAGTGTGCCTACTGTATACCCAAGCTCAATCTCATTCTTGTCGAGTTACTAGTGTAGCGCCCCCCCTTATAGCTTGATGTTAACTTGAAGGGCTCCACAAACCTGGCGATTATGCTGCTACCACCCACAATAAGTGGGAAAAAAAATTAAAGATTTAGAGAATATGTGAGTATAACTGGGACTTAATAAACGACTCGTTAACAGGGTTTCCGTATATTATCACTGTGTTGATACCAGTATTCACATCCCCACTCTAAGGTTTCACCAAAAAATCACTGAACAATAATAATTCCCGACACGACGCGATTCTTACTCGGGTTTAACAAAATCCCAAGAATTCCTTTACCCCACTGTCACTCGGTAATGTACCTATCTACACACACACTCGCGATGAATCATGGCCTTAGCTGTATACACTGGTGTATCCGCGGGTCATCCACTCAGCTCAGCTCAGCAACCCACAACCACCATCAGCACACACGTGGGTCCCTCATGGGTTAAACCACCCCCTCAGCTCACTCAGCTCACTCAGCTCCGCTCCAAAACCCTTCGAAAAGGGTTGTACGACACAACTCTCCGCGCGTGTGTTGTCGCTACCAAAGATGGCCAGGGAGAGAGAGAAACCTGGTCTTCCCTCACCTTGCCTTCTTGCCGTGACGTCACTAGCGACCGCGGGTATAAAATATTGTCGGAACCTATATCTACTGATTAAGGACTGAGGAGTGAAGGAAAATTGCGAGCATTTAATTACTAGATATTTAAATATTACTTTACTCTCACCACTCAATGTAAACTCTTCGTCAATCGTGAGTCACAGGATTAACCCATTTTCTCGCATTACACTAGTATAGCACAATTACTAGTCTAGATATTTGCTACCAATTTTGTTTCATGGGTTATAATCACTTACACACAACCTCAAATCAGTTTAACATCACATTGTACGTATTTATATGTATTAGTCATGAGTAATGTTTGCATAATTATGTCTATTCAGTTTTGAGTTGAATTCCGCTTATTTTTTAAAGACATTTTTTGCTGTTCTTTACGAAAATTTTTAGACTTTTTTGGTTTTTTTGCACCCCGAAACCCAAAAACAAAAAACATTTAAAATGCATATGGGTTCAAAAAATGCCCAGGACCCATTTTGGTGGGGGCTTCGGCGGCACCTTTTACAGAGGAAATTTTTGTTGGATGGGTCATTTCCTACTCTGGGGAATGTACTAAGAATTAAGTGGTTCCCATTCGGTATCTTAATTTTGTTTTACCCTGAGAGACGGGGGTCGTGGGGTTCACTTTAAGGGCTTTTGGGGCACCAGCAGGGGAAAATTTTTTGTGGGGATGGTAGGTATGGTAGGGTAGGGGTCATTTCTACTGGGGGGAATGACTTTTTCAATCAAATTCTTTTCCATTCAGTATTTAAAATGTTTTTGCTAGCTAGATAGTGGGGGGGTCGTGGGGCTCACTTTAGGGCTTCTGGCGGGCACCATTGCAGGGGGGATATTTGTTGGCCTGGGTTCCTTTCCCTACTCGGGGAATGTTCATTCAGTAAAAGGGGTTCCCCACGGTTTTTAATATCTTTTGCTAGCTCAAAAATTTTTTGGCCCCTTTTGGCTCGTTGGCAGGTCCAAAAACAGCGGAATTTCTGCAGTCATTTTCCCTTTTCGGGGGGTTTTTATTGGCCATGTAAATTGGTTTTTGTGGTACCCCAAATATCTGTGCTACCCGAAAAAAGGGCTATTTTAAGGGACCCCAGGGTCATACACACGGGGGAAACCGGCAGACGGCCATTTCAAAACATCCCACGCACACCTGGATGACCAATTATTTTTTTTTTTTTTTTTTTTTTTTTTTTTTTTTTTAAATTTTGGCCATAGCGCCGTGGGGCAGAGGTGACCCGGGGCCCGGGGTGGTAGGCTTGAGGGTTGGTCCTCCCCTTTGGTGGCGCAGGGGCAGGTTCTTATAGTGACCGCCGGATTGAGGTCATGCCGCCCCCCTGTGTCCCCCGATGCACTCGCAGTCGAAGGTAGATTTGATAGGCAGTTGGAGCACATGCTCCAATATTGGTATCCTTTTCCCTCTAGGTGAAGGCCCTGGTTTCTGCCTATTTCAGAGTGTGGGGGGTTAATACCCACATTTCACATCCCCTGTTTAGGAAAGTTAGAAAGGGGGATCTGGAAAAGGGGTGTATTTTTGGGGCTTCAGCTGTGTCATATTATGGCTGGAAATGAACAAATTTAAAAAACAACAACCGGTGGGACCCACACTAGGTCCCATCCGTCACCCCCCCGCCCCGAGAAACCCTAAACGGACACACAGCCCCCCCCTCCGTCCCTGTAACAGTTTTACGGCCCCCCAAGGGGCCCTTCAAACCCGTTTTGGTTTCCCCGCTCAGAGCCCGGGGGTGAGTATTCCCCCCCCCGCCGTAGTAACATACAAGGAATTCGAGGGACCCCTCGGGGGCCCGGAGAGACGGGATTTTTATACCTGCCCCTCCAAGAGAAGTATACGGGGGAGGGATACTGAGGGGTTGTTTGGGTATAAAGCAGGCACATTGTGGGGAGTGGTGGTGGTGGTGGTTTTGTTTCATCGTCTCTGTCGTCTTCTCGTGTCTTTCTCTTGTTTTTTGTCTTTGTCTATATCAATTGTTAAAATCATGCCTCTATTCTTTTGTCGGGCGTCATTTTTGTTTTTTTCTGTTTTTTCTGTTCTTTCACTTGTCCTGTCTGTCTGTTTTCTGTCTGTCTGTCTGTCGTCTGTTTGTCCTGTCCCTGTCTCGTCTCTGTCTTGTCTCTGTCTGTCTTTTTTCTGTCGTCTGTCGTCTGTCTGTCGTCTGTCGTCTGTCGTCTGTCTGTTTTGTCTGCGTCGTCGTCTGTCTGTTGTCTTTTGTCTGTTTTTTTGTCTGTCTGGCCCGTCTGTCGTCTGTCTTTGATGAAGGTTTTTTCTAAAGTACAAGCAAAAAAATGATTTTTAAATTTTTTTTTTTCATGTTTGGGTTTTTGTTTGGCAGGGGCGGGTAGGGGGGTGTGAAGGGTGCAATGAATGGTATCTTCTTTTTATTATTTTGACTTTTTTGCTTATTATCGCTTTTATAGGGCGTCTTCAAGCTCGGGGTCGAACTTGACAATTTTTTTTTTCCTTCTTTGCCACCTGTAGCCCTTTCTTTCCTCCACCGGGGGGAAAGGGGCAAAAAAAAAACCCCAGGGCAAAATACAAAAGAATAACCCCCCTATCCTTTTCCCCAAATTTCTACTTTCCCCCAAAATCCCCCCATCCATCTTTTTTATCCTTTTTCCCTATTCCCTTCCACACTCCTAATGGAATGTATCAGCCCCTCCTCTTACTGCTTATATTCCCAATCGAATTTCCTTCTTCTTTTTGTGCCTTTTTTCGCTTATTATCGTTTTTGTAGCGGCTGTAAAGCTTGCCGATTTTTTTGCCGGATGCATAATCTTGCTATCCTGGAGGGCCCGGTAGGGGCCTCGAGGCGCTGCACGGGAGGAAAAGCCTTTGGGATTTGAGGTTCCTGGTCAAGACCAAGGTCCAGGTATTGGAGATTTACTAGATGAAGCATACGTCGTTCATGGTGTGGCGGGGAATTGAGATCTTGGAAATTTTTTACAACCCTTTTTGGTAGCCCCGCCATAATGGGCGGGTAGTCAAGAAGTTTTACGACGGATGGCTAGCCCCGGTGTTATGGACTCGCTCAGCGGGAGTATTGGCGTTGCGGTCCTGTGCAGGGGGACAAAGTCCGGGAATTTCAAGTCGTTTGTGACCCCTGTTTACTCTATGGTTTGTGGCATGGACACTAAATAGGACTTGGGACGAAAAAATGCCTTTTGGTAATGTGCTTCGCAAAAATTGGGGTGTGCTGGGATGTTAGTTTTCAATCAGCGTTTTAAAACCGTGGCTATCGGGCTAATTTTACCGCATAGCCGAAAGCGCCAACTTCGGGCTTAAAAATGGGCATGGGGCACGCTAACCTGAAACCGATTTTTCCCCATGGGTTGTATCTTAAAGAGCAATCCGGCGGGAGGAGGCCAAGGGGGGCCCAAAAAGGGCTCGTGGTGGAGAAGTTGGTTTTTTGCGAGAGCTGCTTTGGTATGGGAAAGGACCCTGATGGGAACTCGCGCGGGGTCCCCCCCCGGAGTGGCGTCGTGGGGGGGCGAGGCGACGCGCCCCCCGGCGATCCCCCAAGATTGATTTATTGTCAAGCCGGGTCGAACATGACACATATCTTCCTTTTTTGCCCCCCGTAAACCCCTTTTTCTTTCCCTGCCACCTTTTGGGGAGGGGGAAGGGGCACAACGGGGCAGTATATACACAGACATAAGCCCCCCCTACCCAACACCCTCCAAAAACGTTTTCTCCCAATTCCCCAAAGCAATTTTTTTTTTCCCAACCTGTTTTAAGAAAAAACCAGTTATTTCAAAACTTTTTTTTCCTTCTTTTCCCTTTAAAACCCCATATGGGTAAAGGCAGCTTAGCCCTTTTTTGGGTAAAAAAAGGGAGGGGGCATCCCGGGAAAAAGAAAACCCCAAAATTTTGTCAGGCAATCTTCGGGGGGTCCCAGCTCTGATTCTAAAACCGGCCCAACGATACGACCCCTTATGCTTCTACGTTTCCCATTTTTTTAATTGAGAATTTAAACATACGAAAATAAAAAAAAATGAAAACTCTTCAAAACCGTGCGTATATTTCCCCAAAAATGGTGAAAAAATTGCCAGTTTTTTTTAAAGGGTTTTTTTTGGTTTAGGGTTTTGCCATTTTTTTGGGCCCATTAGGGGTTTTTAAAATTTTCATCCCCTAAAATAAATATACTTAGTACACAATTAAGTAGGAGAGAAAAGCATGAAGGTCAGTTCAAAGGGTTTTTAAAAATGGGGAAAATTGTTAACAACTAAATTTAAAAACAGGAAACGGGCCGGGGTTAATGTCAAAATCCCTTCTCTGCAAAAAATTAAATTACTACATTTCACACTAAGCCGGCAAAGCTTTCTCACTCGGCACCCTGCAAAGTTTATTTTGCCTTCCACCGCGCCTTTTTTGCTTTGAGAAATCGCCTCCACCCGTGCCCCTTGGCGCTTTGAAAACCACTTGACCCAGCCCTGCGGGCCCGGGGGATGCCACGGGGCTTTTGGGAGCACACAGGACGCCAGGTCTTCGTTGCACCTCTAGAGCCACCCAAACCCCTCTGGGTTTGGGGTTTTCTGCTCAAAATGATCACTTTTTTGCCCAGTTTCCCATTTGGGGTAGACTGGGGCGAAGTGTGTGCTGCAAAGGGCTTTTTGCGTTGGGGGAATGTTCTCCATTGTCCTTTTTCTGGGAAAAAGAGTTCCCAAACGTCCCTCTTTTCAAAGAGTAAAGTTGCTCTTTTTATTTTAGAGACCCAGGGTTTAAAAAGCGCCGGCAACTGGAATTCCTTGCGGGCACTGCCCACAGTCTTTAAAGGGGGTTTTCGAGGGTTGTTGAAGGTTTCCCGGGTCACCCCCCACGTAGGCTTTCCAATTTTCCAAAAACCGATTTTTTCCCCTTTTTCCCAAAGAAAGGGGAAACGTTGTTTCCGCACCCCCGTGAAGCTGGGGAAAACCCTAGGCAGTCCCGTTAAACCTATTTTTTCCCCAAGAGCATAGCTTTTGGCCCTTGATATCCAGGTACATAAAAGTTTTTTCCATTTCCAAAAGGCCCCCCGATGGCGGCCATCTGATGCTGGCTGGTCGGGAAAATAAATACTTTCCTTAAGTATGACAACACGCTTTTGTGGGACAGTGGTCCCAAAACAGGGGGTGCACCCTTTTGCCCCAGCGAAATCTTTCAGGTGAAGGACAACCTTGTATCGGCCTCTTCTGGTCACACGGGGCTTTGGATTGGTGGGAACCCTTGCTGATCAAATCTGTGCCTGATGTTATGAAGACCCCCTTTTTCCTTTGGGGCCAAGTCTTTGGGCCGACTTTGTCGGGAAAGGAACGGGAAAAAAAGGCTCCCCCTTTTTTGTGGAACCCCGGAGGAAGTCGGGCCATTGCGGGGCCCCTTTGGGGTTGGGGACCGCCGCCCTTTCTCCGACACTTTTCCCCTTTTTTTCTCTTAGTTAAACCCCTTTGATATGCGGGGCAATTTTGTGTCCCAGACCACACGACTCTTCTGCAGGTTTAAAGTAGTTTTCGGGAAATGTGGGGGATGCAAACCCCTTTAGAATTAAAAGGGGTGGTGACAAGTATGGGGAAAGGGAAGATACACCACAGCAACCCCGTCGAGTTTCTTGCACCAAAAACCCGGGGGTGAATTTTGCATTTAAAAAAAAAAAAAAAAAAAAAAAAGTTCTTTTAATGCAGGCTACCCTTTACCCGGGGGACCCGGGTAGCAGGGGTTTTAGGGGGTTTTTAGGGGCGTTCCCCGGGACCCGCTTCGACCCACAAAGAAAACCAAAATTTTTCTGAACCGTCGGGCCTAAGAACCCCCACATGCCCTCCCTTAACTCAAACCTTCCCGGATTGCGGTGCATGGGAGACCAGGGGGGCGGCAAGAGCCTCTAATCCCGGGGTTTCCTTTTAAAAATCCTGCCTGGGGCCCCCAAAGGGACGGGGGGGCCCAAACCCAAATCACAACACCTAAGGGTTGAACCCCCGGGGGTTTAAACCTCCGACCCGGGCCCATATTGCCTACAGGGCGTTTTATGGGCCCAACAAAAGGGTTTTAAAATAAAAAAATACAAAGGGAAAAAATAAAGTTGGGGTTTAAAAAAAAGGGTTCGGATCGCTTGGGGGCCCGGGGGGGGTTCTAAAATTTGAACCCTTGGATTTGGGGAAATACCGGGAAAAATGTGGGGGTTTTTATCCGGCTTTCCCCATAAACCCCCCCAAAGCGGGCCTCAAAATACACCCCTTAGAAACCAGAAAGGTTTCCCCCCATCCACCTCGTAATCCCCCACCCAAATTCACCGTCTCCTATCCCCCAAATATGGATGTATCGGGCCTCCCCCTTTCCCTGCTCATTTTCCCCCCAAAACCTTTTTATAAAATGTTCAATATTTCCCCTTTTTTCCTCTACAAGCTACGGCCTGGTCCTCCCCATCCCTACTCCAAAAACCTTTCCCCTTTCTGGTTTTCCTGCCGGCCTTCACCAACAGTCTGTTTCCCCCAAAAAATCCCCCAGCATGCCAGTGAAGTGCCTCAGGCTTCTCTTTCCTACGAAACCATTTTAAAACGGGGGTTTTACCCCCCAATACCTGCTCTCCCCTAGCAGTCCATTGTCTTTTTATTTTCTTCACCTCCTTGGTTTTATCCTGCCCCATTTTTCTACTAGGTTTTCCCTCCTTTTCCCCTCTAATTTTTTAACCCTTTTTGAGCTTGCCCCAAACCCCCCTTTTCAGGTTTGCTTCACCCATCTATTTTTCCCAACTAAGCCCCCTTATTTTCTTCAGGGGATAATTTTTCCCTTTTAAAAATTTTTTTCCCTGAAGGGGGCTCCCCCCCAAAATCTCCTGAAGGCCTCCACGCTTTTGGCCTGGTTGGGGCTCCAATCCCCATTACCCATAAGGTTTTTTGTGTCCTCTCTAGTTTAGTAATGTCTCCCCCCCGAAAAGGGTTTTACCCTCAGCCCCAAAACAAGAATTGGCACTGCCTTTCCTTTCCAAAGACTCCTCCCTACTTCATATTTTTTAATTTTTTTACTTCCCCTTTTAATATCATGCCTGCCCTTTCCTCCTATCCTTTCCCCCTCATTATTTTTTCCTTTGTCTTTCTCCTCCAACCCCTTCCCCTTACTTATTTCCCATTTCCAAATATGTATCCCTTTTCAACCCCCTTAGAATGTTTTTCCCCTAAAACCCCTTTGACCTTTCTCTGCTTTTGGGACACCATCCCCCCCTTACTTTCCGACCTGAACCAAATGTTCCTTTCCGCCCAAAAACGGGCATCCCAACCCCTCCATTTTCCTTCCCTTTCTCTTCATAGAACTAAGGGTTCTGCAAAGGCTAAAACATCCTAGTTTTCTTTTCCCCCTCTAAATCCCTTCTCGATTTTTGACCTCACTATCATTTTCCTCCAGTAGAGTTGAAGAGGGGGAGAGATAACAATCCCTGCAAAACCCCATGTTATTTTTCATCCATCCTGTGCGATATTTAGTGTGAATTTAAACCTCATTTTCCTTTCCCCACTCCCTAATTACCTGAAACCATTTTATCACTACTCCTGGGTTTGGGGCCAATAGCCCTTATTAATTTCCTCTATAAAACCGGGTTGTTTTCTCAATATTTAATCCGGGGTACATTTCCTTTATCTCCCCTCCGGCCCTTTCTAAAATTTCCTTTATCCCCAAAAAGTTTTCAAAACCCTCTTCTCCCCTTTTCAAACCCATTTTGCTCTATCCGGCAGACATGGACATTGATCTTCCCCCCCCTTACATTAGCTTGCTGTTTTTTTCCCCCCCCCAAATACCTTGGCCTTACTTTAAAATCACTGCTAGGGGCCCTGTAATTTCCTTTTTCCCCCTGTTTTTGGGCTTCCCTCCTCCTTTATGTATAAGTGCCCAACCCCTCCCTTTTTTCCGTTTTTGGGGGCACCCCCCTTTCCCCCTTTTTCCCCCCCCCCTTTTAAAAAAGGGAATTAATTTAAGTTTGTTTCAACCCTTTCTCCCCTATTTTATAAATTTTCCCCTATGATTCCACCCTTTTTCCTCCTGTTTTCCTTCTTAGTTGTTTGTATAGCAGAAGCTACATCCTGCCCCTTATTACATATTTTCCTTTTTCTCTTTTTTCACTGTAGATAACTAAGTTCCCTATTTCCCAATCCACTTTTTCCCCCTTTCCATATATTTTCCCCCAGTTTCTTCCACTACGGGATTCTTTTCCCCCCTTTTTAAAACTCTCTTTTCCTCCATCTTCAGCCTAATTTTTTGGGCCCCCTTCAGGGCCCCCACCTAGTTTCTCCTCAGCCCCACCTTCCTTTTTATTTTTCCCTTTTCATTTACAAAGTACCTGTGCCGTTCTTTTTCCCCAAATTTCCTATCTTTTTCCAAACTAAAAACGGGGGCTTTTTTTCTTTCCTTTTTGGGTTCTTCCCAGGCCTCCCCCCCAAATTCTTCCTCAACTCCCCCCCCTTAAAAAGTCTGCTTTTTGGGCCCAAAATTTCTTGTTCCGTTTTTTTTTTTCTACCGTTTTGCCTGCCCGACCCCCTTACCCCAAACCCCCTTGACCCTCTTTTTTCCCTTTTTTGAATTTTTTTTGTTCCTATGGGCTTTTTTTTGGTTTCCCTGTCTAAGGATTTTTCAAACCCCTTTTTCCCATCACAACAGTGTTTCCCAACCCCTTCCCTGTACCTCCTGGCAGGTTTTTCTCCTTTCCCCGGCAATACTCTATCCGGGTTAGTTTTTTCCACACCCCATTTTTTTTCCATAATTCCCCTTTTTTTTTTTACCCATTTTTTTTCCTCCCTGGGGTTGGGGCCCCCCCCCGTGTCCTATCATGTATGTTTTGAAAATTTTAAAATCCTCTTTTTTCCAAAATCTGCCCCTTTGTCTATTTACAGACTCATTGACAGTATAAAATTTCTATCGCCCGACTCTTTTTTCTATCCTCCATTTTGAAGTTTTTGGGTTTTTTAACCCCCAATTTTTTAAATTCTAAAACCGGCCCTTTTCAGCAAAGTCTAATAAAAAAACTCTCCGTTCCTTTTGATCTTTCCCCCATGGGGGCCGATATACCTTCATGTTCCCCCTTTCCCCCACTTGCCCTCCCAAACTTTTTTTTGTTCTCAAGCATCGCTTCAAACAGTTTTCTATTGTTTTCCCTGATTTCCACGCCCTTTACCCAAATGTACACTCTGAAAAACCCCAGACTTCTTTTTTCCCAATTTTTAACCCGTTACATAATATCTCCTTTTTTTAAAACCCTAGCTGGTTTTCTATATCCCCTGGTTTGGGTTTTTTTTCTTCAAATTTCCCTTCCTCCCTTTTTTTTTAGGGATATTCCTGCACCTTCCCTTTTTTTCTCCTACCTTCCTTCCCCCCGCCTTTTCCCCAAACCCAAAACCTCCTTCATCCACCCATGTTTGGTCATGCCATCCTGTCTCACAACTCCTATTAATAACCCCTTTTCCCTTTTTCTATCAATGCCCTATTTCCCTTCCTCCACCCCCTTGTTTCATAAGGAAAAGCAGCTTTCCCCCCCTCATTTCCCCCTTTCCCCCTATCCCGGTCACTCCCCTTTTCTGTTGAGCCCACTCTGCTTACTTTCCCGCCATCCACCCCTTTCCCCCGGGGTTTGAGCATGTTTTAATTGCCCCCCTCGTGACCAACCGGGTTTCCAACTCATCCTCTCCCCAGTTACCCATCACCCCCAATTCCCCCACGCTCTACCCCTTTCCCTTTTTTCCCACCCCCCACCTCTTTGCCCCAAAAACAGGGGGCCCCCTTTTTTCCCTTGCCTCATGGGGATACACACCACCAGGGGGCCTGCCGAAACCTTTCCCCTTCACCATTCCCCAAACTCCTCAAAAACCTTTCACGTTTTTCTCCTCCAACTTTCTAACAAACCGTTCCCACCTCCTCTATGACTACAAGGTCCTCCGGGGTCCATCCTCGCTTTGGGTTGTCTCACCTTTTTTGCGGATGGTCCTTAAAGTTTGCTCCCGGCAAAAATTTATCCTCTATTTTAGTACTCGCTCGTCAGACTCGTATCTTTTTTACCCAGCCCCTTAGAAAACTTTCCCCCAAAAAACCATATCCTTTTTTTCCCCCTTAACCCCCTCCTTTGAGTAGGCGCTTGCCCCCCTTTAAAATTTTCCTGACCACCGGGCCCACTTTCCCCTTTCCGGGGGGTCGTTTTCGCCCGGGTTTTAAAGGGTTTTCCTCCTCTCCTTGGGTCTGGCTCCTTTGGGCCCCCGGGGCCGCCGTTTTCGGCCCCCTGCGGGTAACTCTGTCCCTGCAGACTGGGGTTGGCCCCCTTTTACGGGGGCCCCGGGCCCCTTTGGGCCGGGCCCTATCGTCCCCCTCCCGCGGTTGGGGACTCTGCTCCCCTTTCAGATGGTTAGTCCTTGTACCCCGGGTCCTTGGGCCCGGTGGGCCCCCGTAGTCCCCCCCTTCCCCCCGGTTTGGGGGCTCTTCCCTTGCAAATGGGCTAGGGCCCCCTTTTACTGGGTCCTTTGGTTTCCCGGGGGGCCGCCGTAGTCGCCCTCCCAGCGGTTTGGGGGCTCTGCTCCCTTTTCAGATTGGGCCCAGCCCCTTGTACTGGGTTTTCGGTCCCCCGGTGGCCCCCGTTGCCGTCCCCCTCAGCGGTTGAGGGGCTCTGTCCATTGCAGGCTGGTCTGGCCCAAATTGCACTGGGTTCCCCCTCTCCCTAATGGGGCCCCCGTTTTCGTTTCCCCCTCTGCGGGGTGGGGGCTCTGCTCCTCTGCTAACGTTCTGGCCCCCATCCCGAAGGGCCCCGTCCTCTTTTTCCCATACCCAAAAGTGGTCTCCCCCCCCTCTGGGGTGGGGGGGGCCCCCCCCTCGTGGCCGTTGGGCCCCCATTCCTTGGGGCCCGGCTCCCGGGTTTAAAACCAGCGGGGGGGTTTTCCCCCCCCTCGTGGCTGCGGGCTCGGTACCCCTGGCTCCTTTTCCCGACCTCATTCCCCTTTGCCCCAAATTCCCCGGTTTTGCCCCCCCTGTCCCCCACAACATGTTTTTCTAATTTCCGGGGGGTCCCGGTTCTTGTCTATGTAGGTATGTACCACTACCCTACTTTTGCTGGTGGTATGGTTTTACCGCTGAACCCCCCCACTGAACACCCCTAGGGTCATTTCCCCCGCCCTCCCTTTTTTTCCCCTTTCCCTTCCCTTTTCCCATTCGTTTTTTCCCTTTTTCCCCCTTCCTTTTCATCCCGAAGTTTTTTCTTCTTTCGGATCTGTCCCCTTTCAAAAGAAACACTAGGTTTGGGGGGGTTCCCAGCGGCCCTTTAGGGCCAATTTTTGGGCCTTTTCCAAAAGCCACCATACCGTGTAAAATGTGTCGCACATCTCACAGGCCATGACTTTACCCCCCCCTTTACCTCCTTCCAAAAATTTTTCAGAAGCTCTTAAACAACATTTTTTCCCCTAGCTTCACCCCGGCTTCAAAATCGTTTGTTAAAAAAAAAAGGGGCCCGTTTTTCAAAAAGGTCTCCGTCGTGTGCCCTTAGGGTCCCCCGGGGGAAAAGTCCGGGCTGCACCCGGTTCAAGAACACGTCTTTCACCCCCCTCGTGTCCCCTCGGGAAAAAACGTGGGGGGGGTAATCCCCCCCCGATGAGAGACGGGTGACACATTATAAACCCAAAAACTTTTCCCTTGAACATCAAAACACTGGGGAAAAAATTTGAAAAAAAAAAAATTGTTTAGTTTGATTTTGAGGGTTATTTAGATAAAATTGGCAAAGCTGTTCCAAACGGGAGTCCCGTTTTTTTCTAACACGTTCCCAAAAATTTTTTTTTCCAAGTTAACCCCCCCAATAAGCAAAATTTTCCCCTTTTTAGCTGGGAATAAAAAATCTTTTTTTTGGAAATTTTTTTGGGGCAGTCCCCATTGGGCATTCGGGCTGTCTTTGTGAAGAAAATGGAGATGTAAAGAGAGTCATTGTTTTTTGCAAAAATGAAAAAACACAATTTTATATCTGTGTTGACCTTAAAAAGGTGTCCTTCCTTCTTTGGGGGAAAAACGTGGAACACAAAGTATCCCTTCTTTCTCTGTATGTGGGAAGAAGGCCCCCCCTCGAGAGAAACATTGGGTTCAGGGCGATTGGGCCCCCGGATCGATCTTAAACCGGGGACCTAACATTGTACAAAGAGGGCCCCTTTTTTGACAGGGAAAAAAATAATATTCCCCCCTCTGCAAAAAACTAGGTCTCATGAAACATTTGGGAAAACATTGGGCAATGATGGCGAAAGTTTTTTAAGACATAAACTTGGCATTTCCTTGGGCTTTTCCCAAATTTAAAAAATCAAGGCCGGGTGTTTTATGGGCCACAAATTCGGAAAAAGCTCATCAAAGATGAACTTTCAACGGTACTAGTCAGAACCCTTAAAAGAATGCCTTTGGTATATTTAAAAAGGAAAGTCGTCCCAAAAACCTTTTTTTTGGAAAAACACGTGCTAGTAAATTTCACAGAAATTTTTCAGAAAACCCATTGGAGAGCTACAAAGCGCTTGGTTTTTCAAAATGATTTTTAAAATACCAATTTTTTTTTTCATAGGGCCCTCTTTCCAACTTTCGGAAATCTTCGTGTGTAGCAAAGCAAGGGTGAACGATTTCACCAAGATTGAAGGTTATGGAAGAACTTTTACCAGGTAGAGGATGGCATATGATGGCTGACTATTGTTGGAGCATCAAACGCGATAGTCCTCAAGTTGAACACTCCAGACAAAGCTAAAAACATAAATTTTACCTTAACCTGCACACAATTATAGCCTTATCCTTTCTAAAAACTGATAATGTTTAAATAAACATTCTATTCATGCCATTTCTTTCATTTTCATTGTATGTTAACATTTGCAATTTTTTATAAAATAAGCACTGTTACTGTTATGTACAGTATTTTTCATATTTTTAAGAAAACAAAAATCCTAGTTCAAAAACTTGACGTGATAGAGAAAACTGAGATCAGTTTTGGATTCAGCACCCAAAAATTACTTAAAACAAGTTCAGACCTAACTCAACAAAAATTTGTTCCCCAGTGTAATCAACAATTCAATATGTGACACTTTTCTGAGGAAGAAATCAACGCGGTTATAAGCAGAAAAGGCAGCTAATTCACATTTTCAGTTGCCGGAACTCAAGACAAGCGGGTGGATTGTCCGCGCCAACTATTGACAGCGGCTGGTGATATGGGCGGGGTGGGGCGGGCGGCGGGTAACCACACCTCATAACAATACGTTGTCATCCACTTACCTGTGTCTAACTGAAGAAGACTGATCAACTATCACGCCTGTGAACGCATCATAGGACATCACCAGGGTTCATTGGTTCCTCAACGGATCATTGCAGCCCTAACCAACGCCTATACCCGCTCGGATTCCCGCTGGGACTTAAAGTTGAAGATTTAAAACTAATTGAAGGTTTTTGGACTTTTTCAGTTCCATTGCGCCTAAATCCCAAAAATGAAAAGAAAAGGAAAAAGAAAGAAAAGAAAGCAAAAAAACTAAAGAACCCCGAGAGAAAAGGATGAGGGGAAAGAGAGGAACACCAGCGTGCGTTGTCAAGGTAACTCAAATGACCAACCTCAAACTTGTGAACTCTTTCGTACCGCCTCTTTCTATTGAAAACAGCATTGCTAATACAAGTATTAGTATTTTTAGGGTATGGAAAACAATAATTCAGGATAGAAATGACTGGAATGAATTTCTTTATAGTAATAAATATTATATTCTATTTATCGCAGGGTTGTACACCTCGCTCCCGACATCGGGACATCTGCCGATGGGGCAAATCAGCCGTTCATGAAACTCATCAATGGAGTATCACGACAGTCGGGCGCCCCACTCACTATCGAGTATCGATGGAAAAACGTCCATTTTTTTGCAACTGGGCCTTAGTTTGGATGAGTGTAAACACGTCTGCTGGTCCTTGTGAGTCCACCACCTAAACTCTTCCTTCCCCTCCCCCATCTAGAACGAGAGTGACCGTTTTGGCGCCAATCTTCATCTTGTCTTCAACTCGGGACTGTTTTCATTTTTTTCTTCTTTATTTCTATACCCAAACCCATTTTCTGTTGTGTTATATTACTATAGTCTAAAAGTAGTTGATAATGCGTACTACCGTAGATAATACTATAGTCACCAGTCACTTGCCACTGCACTAATGTCGCCAGGCACCCCTATAAAGACTTTTAGCATCACTACAGACTTTTTATTGCCACTGAAACGCATGCACAGTAGTTTATATTAGTACATCACATTTCGTCTTCAGTGGCACATACAAGTCTGTAGTGATGTTAAAAATTTGTCAAATATTGTGCCTGGCGACATTAGTGCAGTGGCAAGTGACTGGCGACTATATATATAGTGTTATCTACGGTAGTTTCGGCATAATGCAATTCCTTATAAAACGGACAGAATTGTGAGATCATTTATAGTACAAAGGTCTGGCACGAACACGACCCCGGGAAAAGTTGGAACTCTCGCCGACGGGGACAAGAGGAGATCCGGTAGACGAGAGGGTACCTGGAACTGTCGCCGATAGGAATTCTCGCCGCCCTCGTCGATTGTTCCAATTCTTGATATTACAGGACTCAATACATACATTTAATCAAGTTTTACCCGTGTTTCTGCATTCAGGGATGAAATACTATCATTAGCTTGATCAGTTAGGTTAAGTTAGGTGCCAATGTCCAGGTTAGGTTAACATTTCCACGTCGGCGAGTGTTCTAGGTTGGTGTTTCGGCGAGAATTCCCATCGGCGACAGTTCCATAAGCCGACGAGAGTACTGGGTAAATCTCAAATGAACACCGAACCCACTTTGGTGGACGAAACAATTTTTTCTGGTGTGTTCTGAATGAATCTGCTAACCGTTTCTGTCGCAATTTTTTTTTTTTTTTTTCTTTTCTTTTCTTTGCAGAACTGACAACAAAAATTGAACCTAAACCTAACCTAACCTTTAACTAACTAAAAAAAAAAATTTTTTTTTTTTTTTTCTATAAAAAAAAAAAAAAAAAATATGCGATAGAAACGGTTAGCAGATTCATTCAAAACACATCAAAATACACCAGAAAAAAATGGTTTCGTCCACCAAAGTGAGTTCGATGTTCATCTGGATATTTACCGAGTACTGTAACGAAGCGAGAGGGGGGGCCATCCACCCCTCTGCTCCCGTCACAAGACAGTTCGGGGCCTTGGAGAGAACGGAAGGACTGTATTAACCCCTTCACGCCAGATCTTTCCTTGTTATATAAAATTGTCTGTTTGTCGACCCATAAAACTACAGAAACTAACTAAATATACCAAATTAGTTAGTCGGCAAGGATACTAAACAGGTCATCTATAAATATTGCTTATAGTCACTTAGTCATCTAATGGTTCCCAAATACAATGGAAATTACGTTCTCAGTCTCAAGGGGTTAAAAGGAAACCCATACTGCTGTGCATGGGTTATTTCCTCCCACTACTCCCACTGTACATATAAACACCTACCCTCTTATCAATAACACCCAACCTGCGAAGATGTATCAGGGCTTAGAAATATGGGTAAAACTGCAGTTTACCGTAGATAACACTAAAGTCGCCGGGACAACTTTTTTTTCTGTTTACAGACGTGTGGTGGCGTTAATACTACATTTCTACATCCATGATTTCATTAAAGTTAGAAGGGCTATCTGGAGACTCTGTTTCATTTTGTGTCTTCATTGTATATAGTATGTATAAATGAACAAATTACAAAAATATCACCAGACTAGCGACACAATAAGGTCGCAGTTATGATTACTGAGTCTCCTCCGTCGTCGTCACCCGAAAAATATCGGTAGTAAAATTTGAACCGTATATAGTGAGCGTGGTTCCACAATTTATAGAACATTAGACGTACCTAATTTGTGCAATACAAAATATTCGGTTTCCAAGGTCTGATTTAAAATATATTTATTATCAGTGATTCTGGCAGACAATATTAGTATGGAAGACCATCATGATGTGAAAATATTGTCCCCGCTGCTTGAAGGCGGAAAAAGCGGCACGCGGCTTGAATGTTAGGAATACTAGAGGTACTGCGGCGCGGCCAATGCCAGTTGCAAGAAGGTCTCGTCGTGTGCCCTATAGGGTCCCGGCGTGAACATTCCCGACTGCACAGGTTTCAGAACGCGTCATTTCACCCCCCTCGTGGGCCCCTCGGGAAAATCGTCGGCGGTAACCCTACCAGATAGATGATCGATGATCCCATATATAATCAATACTTCATTGAACATCAATACTCAACATAATTCAATATGTGACACATTTCGGAGGACGATCACGCGTTACTTAAGTTCGAAAGGCAAGCTGATTCGTCATTTCAGTTCCGTGCACCCAAGAATAATCGGTGGATGTCCGCGCCACCTATTGACACTGGCTGGTGAATGGGGCTGGCGGCGGAGTCTCCCCACCTGCATAACAATACGTTTGTCTCCACCGTACCTGTGTCTACTGAAGAGACTGATCAACTACCACGCCTGTGAACGCTCATAGACAGAGCACCGATTCACCAGGGCTCATATGGTTCCTCAACGGATCGATTGCGAGCCCTACCAACTACCTATACCCGCTCGGTATTCCCGCTGGGATATAGTGGAAACAAGACTTTACTATGATTGAATGTCTGTGTTACTTTTATGCAGGTTTACCATTTCGTAATGTAATAAGTAAATATGCTTAAATATTACTGACTAAGAATCATCTACACGCAAAATACTATATTGTAATCATGAAAGAGAGAGAGAGGAGAGAGAGAGAGAGAGAGAGAGGAGAGAGAGAGAGGAGAGAAGATAGAGAGAGAGAGAGAGAGAGAGGTAGGTTAACACCAGCGTGGCGTTGTCATGGTAACTCAAATGACCAAACTCAGAAACTTGTGAAATCTTTTCGTACTCGCCTCTTTCTATTGAAAACAGCATTGCTAATAACATATTTATATATTTTAATGTTATAGAAACATAATTCATGATAGAAATGACTGATGAATTTCTTTATAGTAGTAAATATTATCATTCTATTTATCGCAACGGGGTTGGTACACCTACGCCTCCCGACGTCGGGACCATGCCGAGGGGGCAAAATCAGGCCGTTCATGAAACTCATCAGGGAGTTATCCGACAGTCGGGCGCCCCACTCCCATAGCGTTTACCTCGATGGAAATGTCCATTTCTTGCAACTTTGCACTAAGCTTCGCACCACCACCAACTACCTCTTTTTTTTTTTAATGCGTTATTTCTAGTGTTCTCGAGTTGAACTAGTTTCTAACCCCTCTCACGTGTCCCCCCTCGTAGTAGCTACTATATACCATCTTCCTCCAGCATCACGCTACGCCACCCACCACCTTCTACGAAGGCCGTGTAATAGGATAGTAAGTATTAGTGACTTGAAAACATAGCGCCATTACTGCGATAATGGTGGCACCACTTTTGGGGACCCCGCTTATACATATTTCCACTTGGACCTTTGGCAATAGACTTGTTGTCAGGGATTGGTATGCGCCTATATACTAGGCCAGTGAGTGAGGGGGATATCGTTGACGGGAGTTAATAGTTTGTCATGGGGTACAAAAGGGAGGAAGTAAGGAAGCAAGGGGTTTTATACCTGCAATTTTTCTGATAAGATAGCGGAGCGGGAGTGATCGACCAATGAGACGAGGTAAGCGTCTTCGTGACGTCACGGGTGACGTCACGATAACAAGACGGACGTAGCAAATACATGAAGTGTGAATCCAGGCCTAACCGAGGCCTCAAGGAATATCGTGTTAAGGTTTACATTATTGAAGCACAGCACAGAGTAGTAGCGTGATTGTCTGTATTATCACATCAATATCTAATTGTTTTGGCTCTTTAGAATGGCCTATCATTGTTATTCTGTGGTAAAGCTGATCGCGTGGCAGCTGAACCAGTTAGAAAATGTTCTGTCATGCCTGCATAGGGCTTATAAAAGACTCTTTTGGTGGTGATATGACACTATAATACCAAATATATTACATTTCTCTTGCATTGTAATAGGTCACTCATGAATATTATTTAAGTATGTTGATTATATATAGACAAACATACACATTTGTTTGCGACTAGCCACAACACATCACAGACCTTCGACGGTATGTATCCATGCCGAGGATGCGAATAGATTTCAGTGTCGCTGCCATGATTCATGAGCTCCTACTTCCATATTAGCTGTATACATGCATCAAAGTATCATCACGCGCGCTATGAAAAGCATATTATTTGCAAAATTATGAGCTTTATTTAGTAATACTGAATGATATTAGAATAATGGAAATAAAACATTTACAGGGGCATGTCAGATAAAACATTAATGCATCGCGCGCTCTGATTCGCCGAGGATTTTGAAGGCACCACCCACACCCAAAAGAGTAGATTTTTTTTCCGAAGAAAAGTTAATTTCCTACCGATGAGTGTATCATGTCGGTTGCAGTGTGTGCACTCAAAAGAGAGAAAAAAGTTGACGGCTCTTTAAAAAAGTTAATTCTGCTTCTGAACTGTCTCAACAAAATATGAATTCGTATTATTATTTTTAGCATCACTACAGACTTGTGTATATATCAGATATATATTAATATATATATTATCTCAATATTATATATATATATATATATAGATAATATAGATATATATATTATATATATATAGATATATATATCTATATCTATATGTCATTGAAGAGTCAATGCACAGTAGTTATTATTATGTACGTCCACACTACATGTCTTCGGGCAATACAAGTCCTGTACTGCGGGAGACCAGGGCGGAGACCGGTTCCAACGATTCCGAGAGCCTTTGGAACCGAACCGGCGTTACCCCAAAAACGCTTCCTGCCCACCCATTTACTGGAGCGGTGTCACAGCCAGATAGATGCCAGTATGTCACCAGTACACTCTCTAGCACAGAAACAAAGAACTTCATTGTGTAGCCCAAAGATTAAGACATATTATGAAAGTCACAAATTTTGATACTGTCCGGACTAATTGCCAACTACTGTTATATATATATTATATATTCAAATTCGTGTACAAGGTAGATTGTTCAGTTTGGTGTTCTTATCTTTATCTCTTTTCCATGCTGTTTTCTATTACAGCGGCTGCGCGTCAATTTTTCTGCAAATTTGTGTAGGACATAAAATATGGAACTCAGAATGGACCCTGATCCAATATTGTTTCAAGACTTGCCTAAATGACGCTTGTGGTACATGCATGTGTGGGCTGGAGGCCTGTCCTTCAGGGCCTACGCAAAGAAAATGTGGAAGGAGTCCTCACTGTGGCGGAAGTGGGTAAGCGCATCTAGTGATAGCCTTCGTCCTTTTTAATGAAGCCACTGGAAGACATGAATGATGCTGAAATGGTGTTCTTTACTAAATTTTATACATTTTTGAGTTTACAATTACATTAGTTTCTTAATATTCGTCCACTTTTGAAAGTGCAATTAGCAAAGTATGTTTTTGAATTTTTCATAGATTATTACAAAATAAGTTTATCGTTACCCTTTCTAAAATTGGAACCTGGTCTAACTAATAAAGACGTTTAAGTTGGGATCCTGAAGATCGATTGGTTGTTCGTGTAAATATAATCCCCGTAAGCTGGACACTTTGTATCCTTTATTATGGTTTTAATTGATGCCAAATCCGTCTCGTCGCTTTACTTCAATTATAATCAACTGTTAATGTAACTTGTCAACATTTCTGTTTAATGTATTGTCATTAACACTGCCTTCATAAAGCAATTGGGATACAAAATTGTGATGTATGATAAGAAAAATTGCATATACCAAACGAAAGTATTTCTTTCATCTAGAGTGTTTACGTAGTTTGTTGGTTCTCTACCTATTTCATAAATAGTAATTCAACTCATTCATGATTACGTCGTAGGCCGTGGTCTTATTGAAAATATATTCCAAAAAATAAAAGTCAGTGTGTTGTGACCAATTAATAATTCTATCTACATTTCCCGTTAGTTCCAATTCCTGGATATCAACCGAACTGAACTCATGCATGTCCTTAAATCTCACATAGACAGTTCTTTCACTACCCCAACTTTGAAACAAAATTGCTTATTTCCTATTGAATTTTGAATTAAATTTTCTTTTCTATACGTAATGATGAAATGCTACAGGGCGAAAACAATAACAACAACAAAGTCAGCTCATCTGCAAGACTTTTAATCAGTAAAGTTAAATACTTCTAAAAGCGTTTTGGCCTCAAAATAAGTTTCATGAAGTGTCCTTGACATTCCTCTCATGAAAAGTATTTGGAGGCGAAGGAAGGGTGGAAAAATTGAAGACGGAAGATAGTTCCACAAGTTACCAGTGAAGGGATGCAAGAATGAAGATACTGGTTAACTCTTTGTATCAGTACGATGGGACAGAATAGAGTTAGACATAAATAAAGATGTCTACTGCAGCGAGGCCGTGGGGGGGGGGGGGGTGCAATGACGTTACGCAAGTTCAGAAGAGCAAGAGTATGAAAATAACGGTAGTAGAGATAGCAAAGAAGCACATTGTCGGCGTGATTAAAAGATTGCAGTCTTCTAGTATTGTTAATATAATGATAATAAATAATTAAAGTTATAAAAGGCATTACCTATACATAGTATAGTTATTTCTCATCATAAATTTAAAGTTATGGATTTCTTCTTCTGTTTGTGTTGGTGTGAGGCGCACGCTCGCCTAACCACGCGATAAATCTCTAGTTTAATTCCCGGGTCGTCCACTGTACCTTAGTGCAATAGATTTACTAGTCAATGGTTGCCGCGGATAACTTTTTTTCAACTTGCGATAACGATAAAACGTAAATTTTTTCCCCAACATGCGATAAACAATAAACGATAAAAAATTTCAAAAACCCAACTGCGGTAAAGCGATAAACAGATAAAACGATAGCGATTAAAAAAAATTTACTTGCGATAACAAAGCGATAAATGAAAGTGCCTTTTATTAGTTGAAATATTAAAAAAAGCATCAAACGTATTTTTCCACAGTGAAAATTATTAAACTAAACAAAAACTGTCACTAGAGACCAGTCTATGGCCTACAAGTTCTATTCCACATCAGTCTCTCTCGCTGAGTCACACTCTCCTCCCTCCTCTCCCTCCTCAAGACATCCATCCAGGAGCTGCATGTTGCCTTAGGTGAAAGACCACTTCTCAAACCTGTCGCTGGTCATTCTTGCACGCTTGGGCCTGAGACGTCAACAGCAGTGCTTGACATGCGCTCTCACGCAGGCATAGCTGGGCAGGCCGTTTGTACTTGATGTAAACAGCGAGATCCACTTCTCCCTGTGCTGCACTGGGGAATTGCCCAGCTTCACATCTGCCACCTGCTCCTGCCCCAGGTGTCCACCTCCGTCTTGATGAGGCTCCCGCAATGTTGACCCATCCTCCTCCATGACAGTGGGGCTCTCCGGAAGGCAAATGGGTCGTTCGCTGCTTTCCTTAAGGCTTTTCTGTCACCAATGTCCTGGCTCTGCTGGGGAGAGGTCAGTGTATGGAGGTGACCGATCTCCCTGATGAGCCTCTCCTTGATGTCTTCTTCAAGGCAGGGGCCACATAGCTTCACATGAAGGGGCCATGGTTTTGGGTGGGTCCAAGGTGGCCATCTGAGTCCTGCATCAGCAAGAGTGCCATGAAATCTTGTGCAAAAAAGAACGCAAATTGAAATTTTTAGTTTTCAAATATAGGGGATTTACAAATGATTTTTTTATTTTATAGACCATTCAATATTTACTTTGAAAATGATGCCACATTCCTGTTGTTAAACCCATGGACGTGCCATCCTGCCTCTAACAAGGCAATCCCACCAGGGGGTCAGCATAGCGCAACTCCTCCCTCCCCTCTTGATGGCCTTGTAGGTCTCTTCTTTAGGAGCATCAGGAGGCAGGAGGATCCCCATATGGCGTTGACCTCAGGCCTGCAGCCTGTCGCAGGCAGATGGCGACAGGCTTCATCACCTTGCAGTACTCCTGCCAAGAATCTCCTTGTCCTCCTCAGTGAAGACAGCGGGATGCTGCCCTCTTCCCAGCTTCCCGCTCTTCCTGACCTCGTTTATGGCCCTCGATGGTCTCTGGTCCTTGGCGCCGTCTTAAGGAGGGCACTCTGTCGCGTCTACAAGTATTCCACCTACAAACTAAAAATTTGTGTTTCAATATATTCTGTTAAATTTTGAATTGTTTTGAATTGGTGTGACGTTTTTTGTTATTTAGAGAATTGTTTATTAGAAAAAATAGAAAGCTGAAACAAAATTGATTATTCTCACCTAGTTTGGGCAGGTGATTCACTTTCTGCCACACCACAGCTCCCTGACTTGTGTGGCCACCACAAGAGGACTGTTGTGGCGGTTCCAGAGGCCCTGGTCCTTGCGGCGGCCTGGTAACGGCTGCCTGGCCGGCCTGCCTGTTCCATAGTTCCATCCCACCACTTTGGAGACGTCGGTTGTCGCCAGCAAGGTTGAGTGTGTGAGCAGCACATCTCCTCTGTGGGGGCAGCTTGGGAAGGTCCTCTGCCTCATCCCTCGCACCTCTTCCTCCATCAAATCATGACACTTGAACAATGGCGACATCGCCACCCTCAGGTCCTCGTGTTCTGGCGCGACAGCAAGCGGGTCATCTTGGTTGTCGCCAAATGCGCCAAAATGGCAGCACAGTAGTTGGCACCATTGTCAGTTGATAGTGGCGACGATCTTACCTGGTGAATGCCAAACTCCCTGTTGATCTTGTGATCGCGTTTGCCAGGACTCCTTTGGTCCTGGTTGCCTTTAGCTCTTTGCAGCGAGCGGCCCTGCTTTCTGCGCAAAGTTTCTGCATCATCCTAATGCTCAGTGCAACCCAGGAATGCGCGATGGTGTGCACTCCGGCTGTCAGCTGTGGTGGCAACATATCTGGCCTCCTTCAGATTGACATTAGCATCTTCTTGGCCTTTCTCGACCTGGTCGTCAATTGTGTTTCTTCCATAGCCGTGTGGGAGGGCAGTTGAACTCTGGCTGAAGACTTCATCTTTTCGCGAGTCGCTGTATGGGCATGAGATCTTGGTGCAATGCAGAGGGTGGTGACCCCATTGACCCAGGCCTGCCGACCCTTGTCCTGGGTGAAGTGTCCGTACATCTTCCTGGGCTTGCCTGAGGAGAGCTGGCGGACTGGTGTCCTTCTCCCACGACGTTGAGCCTGTGGCCCTTCTTGCTGGTCGCCTTTTTGATGTCGTTCAAACTCATCCAGCAGCTGTGGCAGTCTATGACCACGGTCATCTTGCCCTTAAGATGGGTTCTGAGGTTCCCTTGCTGTCTGACTGGAACTTGATGTAGGTCTTCTTCTTCCATAACCTCACACAGCTTGCAGCTGCCAGGCAATTGAAAACCATCCTGTCAGAATGCCCAAGCTTTGGGCACTTGGATCTTCAATTTTGTGCGAGCTTGAACAAACGTTCAATTGTCAAATGGCTTGAGGAAATGTTAACCTCGTAAAAACACAAAAAGTATTGTCAAAATACCCCGCGGGGCGGGACAACAGCCTTTGGCCGAAGCGCGCCTGTAACACATCATGGCTATATTTGAAGTATGCTTAGCTTTAAAAAGGTTTGAAGTAACCTAATAGAGAAAGGTGAACTTTTCATTTTTTGTTTTTTTCTCAAAACTCAAGAAAAGAATATGTCATATGAAAATAATGTCTATGGCTCTCTTCTTTCATTTAAAACCGGAATGCGGACGATTAAAGCACCACTCACCAGCTTTGAGCTATCTTTTTACGTCGCCCCTGAGGGTACCACCGTCCTCAGAATTTTTTCTAAGTTTTTTTTCACAAAAAATGCATAAACTAATTAAATTTTTCGTACGGTTGTCTGCTGTCTGTTTGGTCCTGTGTAACTACGTTCTTCTTCTTCCGTACGTTCTTTGGATTTACCTATTTTGTATTTGTATTTATTATTTAGTATTTACTACCTCCATCAAAGTCCTCCTGCTGCAGCCCTTGCCCAGGTGGCTTTTGTCGCGGTGTCCTCCCTCATGCCCTGGCTGCTGTAGGGCGATAAGGTTCGTGGAGACATGAGGGGTGTCGCTGCTCTCACTCCCCACTGACATTGCTGAGCTTGATCGCGAACCAAAACATATGCCGACTCTTGCAGTGAGAAGACGGTGCATGGGATAGCGGACCACACCCTCCCTAACTCGAGAACTCCATCGAGACGGCGCCACGTTTGCCATCAATATTTTTGATGTTACCAAAATCAACTACCAAATAGTACCAGAGCTACAGAAAACGTAACAAAAAATTTTAACGTCACGCTACGTCACCAATTCAACAAATCAGACAATGTTTGGTTAACGCTTCTGGCGGTCAACTTCTTGGGCAACCAGACTATTATGAAAAATGTTGACCGTGGTTAACTGTAGCAAATTTTTGCCACCTCTTTCATTTAATCTATCTAATTTATTAAGTTCTATCAATTTCTTCTAAGATATGCACCTCACCAGATTAGTACCAAAAATTGGTAAGTGTACTTGAATACGACCATGTTTCCCAATCTGGCACTTTAGTACCAAGATTGCAACCTGACTGGTCGCACTGCTGCAGCTGTGATTGCCAGCTACACACACCACACACACTTGGCAGCTCTCAATGGGTTTTCAGGTCTGACAACGTCAGGCGTGCTGTTGTGACTATTGGCCGCCGTGAACATTTTCCCTAATTTTTACAAAGTCGTCCGTTGAATTTACGTATTATCGTGTCTCCTCATTTTTTGGGACTAGTCGGTAAGTTGTAATGAGCGAATATTTTAGAAACTTTGCGATAACGATAAACGATAAAAGTTTGACCTCACGATAATTATCGTTATCGTTTTCGCTCATTTATCGCACCCTGCAACACTGTAAAATTACTGTAGTATAGGTTACGATCTGTACCTATACTGTTATAGGTACCCATATATAAAAACGACTGGCACCCGCGTTCTGGAGAAAGGATGTAGTGACAATTCTATATACCTGACCTTAATGACCCACCGTGTGCAGTCGATAGCCTAAAGTCAAAGCCATTCCTTTTTATTTTTATTAACATATCATTTTCATCTCTATTTTTAACCCTAGACACTGGAAAAAAAAATTTTCTTCCTCATCTCGGGGGGTGATGGTATCTGTGATGGCCGTTCTGTTCTGGTGCGCGGCATGGAAGCAAGACGGAAACAGACTTCGAGAAGATCACCATGTCCTGTCTGCCTTCCGTGGTGAAGAATGTAATGGTCGGGGTCAACAGTGCTTGAAACCTACTTCACAGGATGTCCGTAATGTTGGCAGCTCCTGAGCTCTCCATTATTTGGTATTTGTCACTAGTAAGTCAGAACGGGCAATGTTGTGTGTGTGTGTGGTTTTGTGTTTTAAGTGTGTGTATTCACCCACAGTCCCTGCTTTGCGACTGGATTCGCGATCGCCATGTTTACCCTCTCGAAAAGATCTTGGAGCTCCTATATTGTCTTTCTCTCAGAAAGTCGAGTCTTCAAGCCACTTGACATATTGCAGTTATGCAGTGCGTTTTAATTCGTATTAAACGGTAATGGGGGTTTTGTCCTAACGCTTTCTGAAAGTCGATACCTACAGATACTGCTTTCGTCCGTCATACGTTGATGAAAACTCCTTAAAACACCAAATCTAAAAAAACGTCGGTTCACTGCCAAAATTTGGTTTTGTGGCGACGCAATGACGTCACGGTGCATTCCAAACAAGAGTCCGTTTGCCGTGAGATTCTATGTTAATTGATAGGACTCCTCCTTAGTGACGTTGACTATGGGGCAGGGAAATTTGAGGTGGCAGCCATATTGGAAAAATCCCTAAGACTATATTCCTTTGTATAAGCACTAGGATCGTCCTTGATTGATAGGTACGTTTCCTGGCGTTATGCATGTATGGTGGTGGGGAAGGCATGTGGTGGTTGTGTGAGAGGCTTGAGGGCGTGTGTGTGTGTCTGTGTGTATGAGCGGGTGCGCGCGTGAAGGGTGTCCTCCTTCACCGGCACACAAAAGACCAGGCAGTGCACATGAGGTGGCTGTGGTGGGCAACTTGAATGCGGGTGGGTGGGTTTTGGGGTGTGGGGCGGGTGCGGTGCCAGAAGGACTGTCTTAGTGGCGCGCCTGCTTCTTGGCCCACGAGAGAGTGAGAAAAGAGACTCCTGAAGAGCAGACTTCGGCCGCTCCGGAGAGAGGAGTCGCGGGTGGTTGTGTGTGTGGTGAACTGGTGTTTATGGTGTGGGGGAAACTGTGTGTTGTACGTCTCGCCTGCGACAGGCTTTGAAAGATTGGAGGTAGATGACGTACATGTACTTGTTATAGGATGATGTGATCGTGGCTTTGTCCAGTAAAACCAAGAAATGAGTCATTGTTTACTTCGCTTTGTGTTGATTGACTACGTGTTTATACCAGCTACGCATCACTCTAACACCGAGCTCTGTCGCTGTATAGTACGGTCAAGCCGCATTGGTATTGTACACGGCCTTGCATAGCCTCACCTGAAACTCCTGCATGTGTTGTGAGGTCCAGAACGTAACCCCAATATTAATAAGGGAAATGGGAAATAACCTAATTACAAAGGATAAAGCAGAATTTTGATGATTACGGAATATGTGGCGAAAAGAGATTACAGGGATTGGCGATTATATTAGGAATTCTAATAGGTAAAATATACAGATATGGATAAAGAGCGTTTGCGCTATTTTTTCGATGTAATTCAAATGGTGTACCTTTAAATGGTACAAACGACAACTTACTACTTATTAGAGGGAAACGTCAATTTTTACGTAAACTATACTATTTCTTTATGGTAATTCCTAAGACAACAACATTACTTCTATAGAATAACACTGTGACGTGGTCTAACTATATCCTGCGGTCTACCAGGACATTTGCAATAATAGTAGCACCCAATGTGATAATAAATAAACAATGTGACAGAGGGTGTTCAATAGTGAAAAAGAAAAAGGGATGACATACAGTTTTCACCGTTAATTGCTCCGTTTTCTGAGATTTCGTACCCACTGATACAGCGTGACGTCACCCCCCTGAGCGGACCTGACTTACTCTAATTAGCTTTGTTACAAACGTCCTAGCAAATTTGTTAAGCAAGGTTTTTTTGAAAGTCGTGCTGGGAGTTTTTTTATTATCTTATTATCTTCTAAAAATTCACCCTTGTCTCGTATTACAGATTATGTTAATTTAACGACTACGGATGTGAGCCTGTGAGGCTTAGCCCCCGTCACACATTCCAATAATCGAACACACGGAACGCGCCAACAATGCAATGCGCAGCGGCGTCATGGTCCTGGTTATGGTCCATCGTGACCGAATCGTTACGCTCGTGACGCGTGTCGGCCGGCCAACGAAAAGTTAAGCTGCACTAAAAAATCGGAAGCTCGCCATGTTTGTACCCAACGCGCGCTATCTTCAGTCTATCGTGACGCTATCGTTATCTATTGTAGCAGCTTCGTGACACTACCGTGATCGTCTTATGTCCTATCGTGACGAGAAGACCGTTACACGATCCTTGTTCCCCTACCTTCCCCCTCTTTTTCCCCCCACTTCCGTCTTCCCCCCCTTTCTCATGCACACTCCACCCACCCGCGTCTCTCTCCACCCCCTACTCCCTCATCACGGATGACACCACCCTCCCCCTACTCTCTACCCGCTACTCCCTCGCCACGCGGTGACACCACCCTCCCCCTACTCCCGCAGCCACCATGTTGCAACCCCCACCCCCCATTTTAACCACTCATATCCACCAACGTACCACAAAACACGCCTTCTACATGCCAAGCCCCCTCCGACCCCTGTTTCCTCACCAACATCAACACCCCCTTCTTTATTACAACCCGCCTCCCCGTTTTCCCCCCCTTCTCCATCACCCCAACAAGTACTCTACCGCCCTGTTTTCTCCCACTCATCTCTACCCCCCTTCCTTCTCAATCCTCGCATGGCAACATCACCACGTGTTAGGCATGTCTCTTGACGCTATCGTGATACGTGTCATGGACTGGTCATGGCACTGTCTGTTATCGTAGCTCTATCGTGAGACAAAATGACCGTTGATTTTTCATTCGTGACGTAGTCTTACAGCTGTCTGACTCCATCGTGCCATCTTACGACCATCTGAACACATAAGTACCGTGCAGCGTGACAATTGTTGTTAGGCTTCGTGGTCTGCGTTTTCGTGTCAAAATTTCACGATAGTCGTCAATTATCAAATTGGTGGCGCTCGTGGTTCGATTATGGAATGTGTGACGGGTGGCTTTTACATGCTGTAGTTACTCGGTTGTGTCAAGTCACCTTTCCTTCTATAGTGAAGTAAAATGTTCAAGTTTTCCAGTCGCAAGGGAACTTTACCGGCATATTGAAGGTATATGTTTAAAAGTATTGAAAGATGTTTTCAAATTTGTACTTCGCTTCTTTTAATACTCGCGGTGGCACTACAGTCCTGACCTGGGAATTGTCTATCAATCGTTATATTTACTGTGTCTTCCATAAATTCGAAATTGCCCCATGTCATTATGTTACTCTGATCGCGCCCACGTATACTCCTTTATGTCTCACTGAAACAACAGAAGCACAGTAATCCATTTAATACTTCAGCCATCTATATTTCATTATTATATGTTTACCGTTTTCTAGGCAAAGTGGGCCTATATTCGCTGTGGGATAACTTTTTTCTTACACCGTAACTGGAACTAAATATTTGGGGTTTCGATTACTGATACTTGCAACATATATATGTCGATTTCAAACTTTTTTTCCGTATCGTGCCGTAATCATGCGAAATATCCTTTTTATTTTTCGTTTGAGATAAAATTTACAATAGGCCTTTTTCTATAATAATCTTGATTCATTTAACGGTTCCACCACATGTTTGTTCTTAATTATTAACGTGAAACGTCTTTTTGCAGACTGGAACACAAGTCTTTACATCATTGTATTCAAAGATATTTGTTACATCTCCCAGATTCGTTTCATACATTTCATCTACAATACTCTCCATCAGTTTTCTAATAAAATCGACCTAAAAAAATTCAATGTTTGTTACCTTGCTATACATTAAAACTTCATCATTATTACGTTTTCCCTGTACATTTCGGATTTATATCAAGTACACAATTCTCACGTTCTTCGCTAGTGCTATTTCAGATATTCAGATCCAATTTTAATTCTTTTTATAACTCGGCATTTTTTGATAAGGCACATTAACCTAGTGTCATCAGAGGGGGGCCACTTCTTTTGGGTATGTGGGCATGTGAATTAATTAAGGAACTTTCTAATAAGTAGGTTGTCACGTGACCCGATGAAAAAGAGTTTAGCGGATCCACAGGAGATCGGCAATGGTTTAGATCATCAAAGATACGCATCGAACACATTGTTATTATAATATTTGTTTTTGTTTATTCGCACAAAGGACTGGCCAGGGCAAAAAAAGTACCAAAAGCCCGTTAGTTACCAAGTCCCTATAAAGAGACTGTGAGAATAAGAAAGTGGGGTGGGCCAATTCAGTTCGGAGGTGGTCTGTTACTCCCTCTTGACAGATTTAAGTCGTGGAAGGTGGAAAAATAGAAACAGACGAGATTCCATTTCCAGATGAAAGGGAGAAAAGAGTGAAGATACTGGTATTTTATTTCAAACTATCTGGTCTATAGCTTTTTTACCAGCGTTTGTCTTGTGAACTTGGTGTCTATAAATAAGGCGATTAAAAAAAAATTCGACAGATCTTTAGCTTGCAAAGTAGATAAACCATATTTTTTTCCTATCGTGTTTCTATGACCGTAGATGAAGACTGGTTTTTTCGTAGAGTAAACTCCTCCGCCTGTTTCTTATTCGCCCTTTTACAAGTAAAGTACACATTAAGTAACCGGGTTAAATTGTATTCTGTCAAAAATATATATTTGTGTTTTCAGCAACAAGAGGCTTCGATATTGTGAAAGTTATTTTCGGATGCTGTGTGCATTCAATAAACCTTGTTTTTTTTTTTAATATTTCCGTATCTAGGTGGCATTGTGGGGGCATCATTTACATTCGCGAGTTCTACTCAGTTTCGTTGGACTTTTTTCAAATCTTTAAACTAGTACTAGCATTCGCCTAGCTTTCATTTAGCACATATTTGGTAAACCAACTATGGTCGGGTTCGATGTGATTAGGGAACCTGTACATAGCAGATTTACGACACTATAGATTTGGATCCTTTTTTAACTCCACTGCCCCTACGTTCCACCACAGTTATTTTCTCTCTCTCTCTCTCTCTCTCTTCTCTCTCTCTCTCTCTCTCTCTCTCTCTCTCTCTCTCTATATATATCTATTGTATATATATATATATATATATATACACACACCTATGCTGGTAAAAGAAGAGGATAAAAGTGTTTTAAAAGACTAACAAACTTCTAAGATAAAACTTAAGAATATTACGTCCTGATGTTAATGAAGTGTTCTACAATAGTTCAAGACGGAACACAACATTGTACAATATTGAAAGAAAGAAATTAATGAGATAAGGAAGGAAAGTGCATGCTCCACTTGGTGAAACGATGTATACTCAACATGAAGTTAAATAGTTATTAAATGAATAGCTATATTGTTGAAAGGCCTAGTGGGCATGACAATATATAATATAGCAAAACAAACAAATATATATTATATATTAGTTCTCATATATATTATATTTATATATATTATATTATTATATATAATAATATATATAAATATTATTATATATCTATAATATATATATATATAAGATATTATAGTATATATATAAAGTCATACAATAAATGTGTCATTTCGACAATGTCCTTTTGGAGGTGCAAACCTTGAAATGGTCAACTCTTACAATATTTGAACACTGGATTAACATTGACTGCGTGACCATCTTGCACATGTTTAGACGAGATAAGACGATAGCAGCAAGTCACGAACTATTACATTGAAGTGTAATGTCAATTGTTGTCAGCCGATTCAAAACTGACCATTAAAGCCACCCTTCACACATTCCCATAATCTAACCACGAACGCGCCAAACAATGCTCAATGCTGCAGGGCGCCGTCATGGTCCTGGTTATGGTCCATGTGACGCGCGTCGGCCCGAGGCCAGAAAAATTTATGCGTGCACTACAATCGGGAGCTCCCCGCGATTTTTTACCCAACGCAGCGCTTATCGTAAGTCTATCGTGACGCTATCGTTAGCTATGGGCAGCTTCGTGACACTATCGTGATTGTCGTAATGTCCTATCTGTGAAGATACGAAACCGTTACGCTCGCTTTTCATCAATCCCTACCTTCCCCCTCTTTGGGCTAAATGCAAGAATGCTTGCAAATCCCGTCAGGTGGATATGCCCCACCGTCGTACCTCCACCGGTGGGATAGTCAAGAATTGTACTCAAAAGCCCGGCCAGTGGAGATCTGTGAGTCGTACCCAACACAAGCGAGTCCCAGACTGGCTCAGTATTTTTACTGTTTTTATACTATCTAATACATTTTCTATGTCAATTTATCATTCTGCCATTAAATAATGCTTAGTTAGATGTTTCGCCATTTGTCTGAGGCTTTGATGTAAGAACCAAATGGGCTCCGAGTGATGCGTGTTAGTACATTTGAACCGCCCGCCAGTACTGCTCCCACAATGGCTGCCCTCCACCTCCGCCTCCGCCGCCTCAGTTTCCTTACAAGTTAACACACTATTAAGCCTCTGGACTGATTTTTCCTTAAAGTCTGAACTACTTGTGCATCAAAGGTATGCATGTTACTCTCGGTTGTGTTGAAACTTATCTGTATGGTCTGGAGAAATGGATGGAATAGGGCAGAAGCGGTATGCGGTGGGATGTGCATGTGAACGAAATCAGCTGACTCAAATCCCCGACCGTTGACGTTTGTCCTCTGTTGATTCTTGCTACCGCGCCGGGGCGTTCAACTGGGTCAGAGAAAATTTCTTGCTAACTATTTAAAAAATACAAGGGTTTTTGCATTATATTGGGAAAAGGGGAAATTAAATAGGATAAAAGGTTTGCTATTTTCGATGTAATTCAAATGGTGTACCTTAAAATGTACAAAAAAAACTTATACTTATTAGAGAAAACGTCAATATTTAACGTAAACTAATACTATTTCTTTATGGTATGCTAGAACAACATTACTTCATATAGAATAAACAATGTGAAGTGCTACTATAGCGTGCGGTCTACCAGGACATTTGCAATAATAGTAGCACCCAATGTGATAATAAATAAAAAATGTGACGGGTGTTCCATAGTGAAAAAAAGGGATGAAATACAAGTTTCCCCGTTAATTGCTCCGTTTTCTGAGATTTCGTACCCACTGAGACAGCGTGACGTCACCCCCCTGAGCGTGAACTGACTTAACTCTAATTAGACTTTGTTAAAAACGTCTAGCAAATTTGTTAGGCAAAAGGGTTTATTTTGAAAGTCGTGCTGGGAGTTTTTTATTATATTATTATCTTCTAAGAAATTTACCACCTTGTCTCGTATTACAGATTATGTTAATTTACAGACTACGGATGTGAGCCTGTGAGGCTTAAGCCCCCGTCACACATTCCATAATCGAACACGAACGCGCCAACAATTGCAATGCGCAGCGCCGTCATGGTCCTGGTTATGGGTCCATCGTAAACCGATCGTGACGCTCGTGACGCGTTCGGCCGAGGCCACGAAAAGTTAATGCGTGCACTAAAAAATCGGGAAGCTCTCCGATGTTTGTACCCAACGCAGCGCTATCTTAAGTCTATCGTGACGCTATCGTTATCTATGTAGCAGCTTCGTGACACTACCGTGATCGTCTTATGTCTATCGTGACGATAAGAAACCGTTACACGAGTCTTGTTCCCTACCTTCCCCCTCTTTTTCCCACCCCCTTCCGTCTTCCCCCCCTTTCTCATTCACCTCCACCCACCCGCGTCTCTCTACCCCCTACTCCCTCATCACGTGATGACACCACCCTCCCCCTACTCTCTACCCTCTACTCCCTCGCCACGCGGTGACACCACCCTCCCCCTACCCCCTCGCCACATGTTGACACCCC
Source organism: Chionoecetes opilio (assembly GCA_016584305.1). NCBI lineage: Eukaryota > Metazoa > Arthropoda > Malacostraca > Decapoda > Majidae > Chionoecetes > Chionoecetes opilio. Next base: position 36,645 of record JACEEZ010007555.1, read on the forward strand.
CACCCCCATTTTAACCACTCATATCCCCACCAACGTACCAACAACGCCTTCTACATGCCCAAGCCCCCTCCCCCTGTTTCCCCACCACATCAACACCCCTTCTTTATTACAACCCCCCTCCCCCGTTTCCCCCCCTTCTCCATCACCAACAGTACTCACCCCTGTTTCTCCCACCTTCATCTCTACCCCCCTTCCTCTCCATCACCATGGCAACATCCATCCACGTGTGAGGCATGTCTCTTGACGCTATCGTGATACGTTCATGGCACCGTCATGGCACTGTCGTGGTTATCGTAGCTCTATCGTGACGACAAAATGACCGTTGATTTTTCATTCGTGACGTAGTCTTACAGCTGTCATGACTCCATCGTGACCATCTTACGACCATCATGACACATACGTACAGGCAGCGTGACATTGTTGTGAGGCTATCGTGGTCTGCGTTTTCGTGGTCAAATTTCACGATAGCGTCAATTATCAAATTGGTGGCGCTATCGTGGTTCGATTATGGAATGTGTGACGGGGGCTTTATACATCTGTAGTTACTCGGTTGTGTCAAGTCACCTTTCTTCTATATTGAAGTAAAATGTTCAAGTTTCCAGTCGCAAGAAACTTTACCGGAATTGAGGTATATGTTTAAAAAGTATTGAAAGAGGTTTTCAAATTTGATACTTCGCTTCTTTTAATACTCGCGGTGCAATACAGTCTGACCTGGGAGATTGTCTATCAATCGTTATATTTACTGTGTCTTCCAAGAAATTCGAAATTGCCCAATTTCATTATGTTACTCTGATCGCAGCCCACTTATACTCCATTTATGTCTTCAACTGAAACAAACAGAAGCAAAGTAATCATTTAATACTTCAGCCATCTAGATTTCATTATTAATATGTTTACCGTTTTCGAGGCAAAGTGGGCCTATATTCGCTGTGATAACTTTTTTCTTACACACGTAACTGAACAAATATTTGGGGTTCGATTTACTGATACTTGCAATATATATGTCGATTTCAACTTTTTCGTATCGTGCCGTAATCATGCGAAATATCCTTTATTATTTCGTTTGAGATAAAAATTTACAATAGGCCTTTTTTTCTATAATAATCTTGATTCAATTTAACGGTTCCACCACATGGGTTTGTTTTTATTATTACGTGAACGTCTTTTGCAGACTGGAACACAAGTCTTTACATCATTATTCAAGATATTTGTTAACATCTCCCACGATTCGTTTCGATACATTTCATCAGACAATACTCTCCAATCAGTTTCTAATAAAATCGACCTAAAAAAAGTTCAATGTTTGTTACCTTGTCTATACATGAAAACTTCATCATTATTAACGTTTTCCCTGTACATTTCGAGATTATATCAAGGGACACAATTCTACGTTCGCTAGTGCTATTCAGATATTCAGATCCAATTTTAATTCTTTTTACTAAATCGGCATTTTTTGATAAGGCAAATTCACCTATTGTCATCATATTGTCACTTCTTGTGGGTATGTGGACATGTTGAATTAATTAAGGAACTTTCTAATAAGTAGATGTCGTGACCCGAGTGAGAGTTTAGCGGATTCCACCAGGAAGTAACGGCAAGGTTGAGATCATCAAAGATAACGCAATCGAACACATTGTTATTAATATATTTGTTTTTGTTTATATCACAAAGGACTGGCCAAGGGCAAAAAAAAGTAACAAAAAGCCCGTTTAGTTACCAGTCCCTATAAAGAAGACTGTAAGAGAATAAAGAAAGGGGGTGGGCCAATTCAGTTCGGGAGGTGTCTTGTTACTCCTCTCTTGAAAAGATTTAAGTCGTAGGAAGGTGGAAAAATAGAAACAGGAAGAGATTTCCAGTTTACCAGTGAAAGGGAGAAAGAGTGAAGATACTGGTATTTATTTCAACTATCTGGTCGTATAGCTTTTTACCAGCGTTTGTATTGTGAACTTGGGGTCTATAAATAAGGCCGATTAAAAAAAAATTTCGAACGGATCTTTAGCTGGGAAAAGTAGATAAACCATATATTTTTTCCTATCGTGTTCTATGACCGTAGGATGAAGATGGTTTTTCCGTAGAGTAATACTCCTCCGCCTGTTCTATTGCCCTTTAAAGTAATAAAAAAGT